>SKCR01028437.1:0-18951 GCA_019454045.1 Zanthoxylum bungeanum
TGAAGTCATAAGTCATGCTGCAGCCGTGACAACTTGAACCTCCGCTACTCGGCTCGCGCCGCAAATGATTCCAAAAATCCTTCTATCTTCCTCTGTTCCTTCAAATACCCAAACATGCTGATGAGATGCTTCAATTCACAGCTATAGAAGCAATTTAAATTTAAATTTCACTTACGAAATTTTTATAACCCAGGGCGTCAGTTCTCGTCTGTTACGAATTCTGATATTATTATCTCCTACATGTTGTTATATTGTACATTTATTACATAAAATGGGAAAAGCCATTAAACGCTTACGATTAATAATGAGGTTGCTAGAAATAGTGAATCTGAGTTGGAAAGATTGGTTGCTATTTGTTGGTCGATTTGGGCTGCCAGGAATTCCCTAGTTATGCAAGGCAAGGCTGTTGACCATGTGTTTGTATTAGCCAGAGCCGATGCTACTGTGGAGACTTTTAAGCATCTGGATGGTGATCCTTCGAAGTAGGTCAAGAGTTCTGATAGTGTCATCATCGACCGTTGGAAAACTCCTCCTACTGGATGGTTTAAACTTGATGTGGATGTTTCCACTCATAGGAATCTGGCTATTGCTGGATTAGGGGCGATTATTAGATATGAGGATGGCAATGTTCGAGTGAGGGGTGTTAAGAAGATTAAGTTTTCTCAAGATATAGCTTCACTCGAAGCAGAGGCTCTCTTTTTTGGGCTTCAATTGGCTGTACAGGAAGCGCTTCTGCCATTGATCGTGGAAACTGATTCGATTCAAGTAGTAAACTTAGTCTCCAGGAAAATTGAGAGTTGTCTCGAAATAGTGTGGACTATAGACGATATAGTGGAGTTACTGAAGACTTTTCAACCGACGATAGTTTCTCATATCAGTAGAGATTGCAACACTGCAGCTCACTCTCTGGCAAATTTTGCTATTAATTTCGATGTTCCTGTTATTTGGACGGGAGACTTTCCTCCAGATGTCCAATTGTTGTTAAACATGTGATATTTCAATGAAAGTAATTGATTTCTTTTCAAAAAAAATAATAATAATAATGAGAGCTAAACACTCAGAATATGCATCCTATAAAGCTTTTAAAGTTGGAAGATCATGGAACCAAATTAAATAATTTAAATTTAAATTCATTTATTCAATTGAATGAATCACCTTGAATTAAGGAGAGTATCACCTTTCCCATTAGAGCAATCTTTCTACAAGAGAATTTAGGAGATAATTTTTTTTTTTTTTTTTAACATTAGGATTAATGGTATAAGTATAGATATAGAAGGTAATATATATTTTAAATTTTTTATATTATTAAATAATATTCATTTATTTTTTTAAATAATTTAATATTATTTAATAAATTTAAATAAATTAATGAATTAAGTTTAAGTATTATAAAATATTAAAAAATATTATTTTATTAATTTAAATAATTTTAACATATTTTATTGAAGGTAATTATTAATATAATAATTTAAAGAATTAAATTTAAATAATTGCTATTTTAATAAATAAAATTAAAAATAATTTTATTATTAGAAAATATTATATTTATTGCAATATTATATTTATTAATAAATTATAATTATTAATTTAAATAATAATGATAATTTAAATTATTCAGACTCGTCCTTTTTAAGTGGCGGTAAAATAAAGGCAATTGTCACAAAAGAGCATTTTTGACAGTATGTGGAGTAACCTGACCTGAAGAGTATGAATTTTTTGGAGAGCTAAGGCAATATGAAGTTTCAGAGGCTAACAACCCGAGGACATTGGGTTAGTCTGCACCACCTCTTTTATAAAGTTCATGGCATCAACTCACCAATTATGGGACAAATGTTGATAGTGGTTTTTCACCATGAGGAATGTTCAAACACCGAGGAGGAGCATAATGAGTAATGTACTTAGCCCAAATGGATAATAAAGGCCCGAAGGCCTGGAGAGACAAACAGAGTTCGACAGAAGGACCCCGACCTTGTGAGACATATGAGTTTTCCTAAGGATAGAGCGTGTTAGGGATGAAGTGAGTTATCATGCCGACCCGATCTAATGAAGAAGTGATGAATTTGGAGTTATTGAAGAATTTATTGAACCCGACCCGATGAGATCCATGCATAGTAACCCGACCTGGTGAAAGAGTTGGACAAATTGAAGAATTTATTGAACCCGACCCGATGAGATCCATGCATAGTAACCCGACCTGGTGAAAGAGTTGGGCAAGACTTTGAGGAGTATCATCCACATCGGGAACCAGACCCGAAGATGGGATCATGGGCCGACATGTATCTAGGTCATATGATGTATGCCCTATCTAGGAGTATGGGTTAATGATGATAGAAGTTGATCAATAGTTCTCATTGGAGGAAGACTTTACCAGTTATTCATTTGACGAAATAGTACCGGAGTAGTTGAATCATAGGCTGTCGCATCAACAAGTGTGTAGCAGTGGGTAAAAAATTATAATGTTGGGTTTTTGCTGAAATGGGTAGTTAAACCCACTGACAGTATAATTGTTTGTTGAGTGGTTGGGGAAAGCGGCATGAGAGAAATGATGGCCCGATAATGATGGGTTGGTAGAATAATGGATTTGAGAGCCTGTATAAAGAGGTTGAAGTCTCAGATTCGAGGGTTAACAAATTTTACATCTAATGACTTCTAGAGAAATTGAGAGTTTGAGAGTTAGTGATAGAGAGATAAAACATGTCAACACCTGATCATTTGAGAGATTTGTACCGGGTTTGTTGTAAGACCTGAGGTGCTTATTTTTATATTCTCATATTCCCTCTACTCTCAAGTTGGAGCCACTTTCCGCCGAACTACTTAAATCATTTTTTATGTGTTTTTTTTGTCCGCTTGTTAAATTTTCTTTTGATTCCCTACTAACTAAACAAATTCATTATTGAAGGAGATTTGTTCGAGTGGTTGATTTCTCATATTATTCCTGAAACGAAAAACAACCGTCAACAATATAAATTTATAATTTATATTGATTAGTTTGATCAAATGTATTATTTTAACACGTGTTCGTAATTTAAAACCAATGATGGACGACTTCTGTTTTTTTTTTTTTTTTTTTTTTGAAAAAGAATAAATCCCGCCCTGTACATAACGCCGGTATGGTAATTTTTGTTTCTTTGGTAAAATAAAAAATTCCACTGTCGATGGGAAAACATTTTAGCGACAGAATTTCTATTCGTTAGTACTTCGACAGATTTTGTTTTGTTTTGTTTTTTTAATTTTTAGCGACTGAAATTTCCATAATTTTGTCGACTCCTGGGGCCAGTACATATCGCAAAGCCCAATGCCTAGGGCCCAAACTATCTCCATTTAAAATGATATAAAAGTTGTTGCAGGTGGTGGCCTGAAGTGAGAGCTTGGGTACCACTAGTATGTAAGGATGGTAATTTGGGTCCGGATTCGTTTATTCGTTCGATTTAATTCGCTTTAAAGCGAATACGAGTTTGAAAAAATGAATTCGTTTAATAAATGAGTCAATTCGATTCGATTCATTTATTAAGCGAATCGAATACGAATTTAAGCTCATGAATTCGTTTATTCGTTTATGATTCGTTTTATTATTTTCTTTTACTAGTTATTGTTATTTTTCAATTAAGATTCGAGAAATTATGGCTAATTATCATAGAAAAAATAATATTTTCAATATTTGGTGAGATATTTTTAATAAATATATTAATTACATATTTTATATGTATATATTATGAAGAATTATGTAAATCAACTATGGTAAATTATGATATTAAATAATATCATGACTAAACGAATATTCGTATTCGATTCGTTTAATAAACGAATCGAATACGAATCCGGATGTTAGGATTCGTTTATTAATAACGAATCGAATACGAATCCATCACATTTCGATTCGATTCGTTTAGTATTCGATACAAATTCGATTCGTTGATTCGTTTTACCACCCTTACTAGTATGTTCTTTTCTAAATTAATGCAAATAAAATATTATTAAATTATTATACAAAAAAATATTATTAATTATATATAATTAATAATAAAAACAATTGACAAATAATTAAATAATAATACTAATAATAATTAATATTGCAATTCCAACGGAATATCTATTGGTAAAACCCAACATTTCTATCGGTAATAATAATAAATAATTTAATAGAAACAAATATCGAAAAAAAAATCCGCCGAAAAAACCTATAATTTTCTCAATAAAACTCAAAAATTCCTTGGGTAATTTACTTGCGAAACTCTATCGGTAAAATCCACAATTTCCTTCAATACTATGTCTGTTGCCGACAAAAAATTTCCATAAATAAACCTTGAAAATTCTGTCGATATTCCCGTCGCTAATATTACCAATAAATTTTCCGTCAGAAATACATCACTATACTTTTAACGATGATTTTTATTTATAACCGTCTGTAATTACCAACCAAAATATTTTTGTCAATAAATTTCATTGGTGATTTGATAGTATTTTATAGTCTGTAATTAGATTTTCGATATCAATAAAAATAATCAAAAATTTTAAAAAAGAAAACAAAACAAAAACTAATTAATCTATTATATAAAAAATTAGTTTTAATTATTAATTATTAATATTATAATATTTTGATCATATATTAGGTATTCTATACTCGAAATATCAAAACCCATAATCGACTGAAATCATTTCGGTTACTTAATTTTCAAATTAAAACCTAACAACTAAACTTTAATATATCGGGTCGAATATTATCTGGTATTCAAAATAACCGACTATATTTTTCATCCCTAATCAGCATTTTCCATTTATGGAACATAAAATAGTCAGAGACAACCTTGAGTTGTCCTGAAATTTGGAGGGCCCTAAACGAGTTCCTAAAATAAAATCCCCACTAGTGAATGATAAAAAAAAATAGAAAAAATTATATCATACACTCATCAAGTAAAATTTATTTCAATTTGGGACCCTAATTTTGTGCTAAATTTGAGGAACTCGAGTCGCCTATTAAAGTAGTGACTAACTCTCAATTCAATCAAAAATCATATGTCAGTGTGATTTTTAATCATATTAATTGTTTTGGTAACTCTCAACCCATAATAGATGTGGCCACAGTTGGTTCGGTTCTTCCAGAAAGCCGGAACTGTAACCGAATTGATATCGAACTAGTTTGGTTACAGTTCTAGTTTTTTAGAATCGTAGAACTGGACCGAATCGGAAAAATCGATTCAGTTTTGATTTTATCATTTATTTTTTGGGGAAAAAAGAAAAAAAAAAAAATATGATTTTGTTCCGGTCCGGAATTAGACCAAACTTTAAGGTTACAGTTCCAAATTATGTGGAACCGACCGAACCGAAATGGATTTCGGACCAGAATCGGATGGAACCGTAACATTACAGTTCCATTCGATTCGATTCCGGTGCAGTTTCGATTTCCAAACCAGAACTGTATGGACGAGTCTAACCTATAGCAATCAAATTCAGAGATGTGTTTTGCTGTTGTGTTTTCTTTTATTCACGCAATCTGTAGTACAAGTATTATCAAACGGTAGTTACAAGGAAATCCGAATTAGGCTTTATTTCAGCCCCTGATGCTCAAAATAGACCCAGACGATGCGTCTGCCTCTGAAATAAGCCTCTGCCTCTGACGTCTTCAAAAATCGAGCCTCTGACGAGAAAGAAAGCGTCTGCCTCTGAATGCGATGAAAGTATCTCTGTCTCTGAAAGAATTGATGAGCTGAACTACTTCTTCTTTCCGAGGCTTGTTGAAGTCAACAATCTCCTTAAAACAAATTCGTCCCCTACCGAAGGTGCGTAGTAGAACGTGAGACGATTGTTTCCCAGGATGCAACGGAAAACGAACGAGCAAGGGCACCACCGAACTCGTATCCAACGAACCACAAAAGTGTTTGAACTCTTTTGAAACCGAAAGCAAAGAGAAACTCAAGCAAAAATGCCAAGTTTTTTTTTGTGTGTTTTCTTTCTATTTTTATATATTAAAAACGAAAACAATGCTATCTATATATAGAAGAAGAGAAAAAACAAATTAAGTATGACATTTATTATTTATTAATGAGACATCTCGTTTGAAGTACTAAATTAATTAATGAAATTAATTAACTTTTATGGAACACTAAATAAGTATGCCATTTATCATTCATTAACGAGACCTTTACCAAATTAATTAATGAAGTTAATTAACTTTTATGGAACACTAACTAAGTATGCCATTTATTATGCATGAAATCAATTAACTTTTATGGAACACTAAATAAGTATGCCATTTATTATGCCATTTATCATTCATTAATGAAACCTTTCGTTTGAAGTACCAAATTAATTACTGGAATTAATTAATTTTTAGGAAACTTCAAAAGGTTTTCCAACAATCCCCCACATGAATGAAAATGGCGAAACCCGTCAAATAACAAAAAGTATTTTAGAAATATTTTATTTTGACCTAAAAGAGTTCAACGGTTCAACACCTGCATAGGATAGGTAGGCCTCAGCCTTTGAACCTTCCCTTGTGAAAATATATCTCATTTACTGGCTGATAGTGGACGCGATGTCATTGAACTGTACTGCCGTTCATGTAAATGGAAAACATATATCACACAGATGTTTTACCTAACACATCTGAGTTCTCATGATTATGTTCATTTTGGCCATGAACATCAACCTGGTTCTGCGAGAGTTTCTAAGAATTGAGCCCCGTGCAATTCCCTTTGAAGCGGCCCCACTTCTCTCTCACATAGGTGATTTCTTATTTAAGAGTATCTCGTAATACTCCGCTCGGATTCCCGACGCATAAGAATCATTAAAAGTATTTGCTTAACCTCTATCCATACGAGCATCACTGTTTCAATTCACTATAGGAATTGACTAGATGGTAACCCCCCACAGTGAACCAATTATGTCTATTACGAGTGGGTTGTCCCATTGAACCTAGATCTTGGGATCTCCAGTCAACAAGGTTGGGTTTTCCTTCGTAATCAACATTTATCTAACGGGCTTTAGTCCCATTCCCCTCGATGATTTCTCAACTAACTCTCTGTTTAACCCTTTGGTTAACGGATCCGCAATGTTATCCTTTGACTTTACATAGTCAATCGAAATAACTCCAGTAGAGAGTAATTGTCTAACGGTATTATGTCTACGACGAATATGTCTAGACTTACCATTATACATGTTGTTATGTGCCCTTCCAATTGCAGATTGACTATCGCAATGAATGCAAATTGCTGGCACTGGCTTAGGCCAACTTGGAATATCCTCTAGGAAATTTCGAAGCCATTCTGCTTCTTCAGCACACTTATCTAATGCAATGAATTCTGATTCCATTGTAGATCTGGCTATCACAGTCTGTTTGGAGGATTTCCATGATATAGCTGCACCTGCTAGTGTAAACACATAGCCACTGGTAGAATTTGAGTCTTTCATATCAGATATCCAATTAGCATCACTGTATCCTTCGACTACAGCTGGATATCTATAATATTGCAACCCATAATTACGAGTAAAACGTAAGTACTAGAGTACTCTTACAATTGCTTTCCAGTGATCAACCCCTGGATTACTCGTATATCTCCTGAGCTTGTTTACTGTACATGCTATATCAGGCCTGGTACAACTTGATAAGTACATCAAACTCCCGATCACTCTAGAATATTCTACTTGAGATATACTCTCTCCCTATTCTTCGATAGGTGTAGACGCACATCTAAAGGAGTTCTAGCCACAGCAGAATCATCATTGTTGAATTTACCAAGAATCTTGTCCACGTAGTGCGACTGATCAAGAATAAGTCCATATGGACTTCTCGAGATCTTTATTCCTAGAATGACATTTGCGAGACCCATGTCTTTCATGTCAAACTTAGATTTCAGCATATTCTTGGTAGATTTCACCATTTTAACATTACTCCCGACAATCAATATGTCATCAACGTAGAGACATAAAATGACATAGACAACTTCTGTCTCTCTGACATAAATGCATTTATCACATTCATTGATTTTGAAACCATTTGCCAACATGGTGTCATCAAACTTTTTATGTCACTGTTTCGGGGCTTGTTTCAATCCATACAAGGATTTGACTAACTTACAGACTTTCTTTTCTTGTCCTGGAGCTATAAAGCCTTCAAGTTGTTCCATGTAGATTTCTTCATCTAAATCTCCATTCAGAAAGGCTGTTTTCACATCCATCTGATGTACCTCAAGATTGCGCAAAGTTGCAATCGTTAGTATCATCCTTATGGAATTTATTCTCGTTACAGGAGAATAAGTATCAAAGTAATCAAGACCTTCACGTTGTCTGTAACCTTTAATTACAAGTCTTGCTTTGTACTTGTCAATTGATCCATCTGCCTTTATTTTCTTTTTGAAAATCCACTTGGACCCTAAAGGTTTACATCCTGGAGGAAGATTCACTAACTCCCAGGTGTGATTTTGTATGATGGATTCAATTTCACTATTGATGGCATCTTTCCACAAAGCACCATCAGCTGACCTTACAGCTTCGTTATAGCTTTGAGGATCATTCTCTAGCAAAAATGTCAGAAAATCTGGACCAAATGATTTTTCCGTTCTAGCTCTTTTGCTACGTCTTGGTTCAAGTTCAACAACTTGTTGATCCTCTGGAACATTTATTTGTTCTCGGTCCTGACTATCTTCAATGATAGTCTCATGTGCTCGTTTTTGCACATTTGAATTCGAAGTAGTTTTACAAGGAAAAACGTATTCGAAAAAGGATGCATTCCTCGACTCCATTATCGTATTCTTGTGAATATCTAGTACATTAGACTCATGCACAAGAAATCGATAAGCATTACTGTTATGTGCATATCCTATGAAAATGCAATCAACAGTTTTTGGTCCTATCTTCACCTTTTTAGGTGGAGGAATGACTACCTTGGCAAGACACCCCCACACTCGTAGGAATTTATAGGAAGATACTCTTCCTTTCCACATTTCATAAGGAGTTTTCCCTGCTTCTTTCCGTGGTACCTTATTTAAAAGGTAATTAGCTGATAAAACAGCTTCTCCCCACATATTCTGAGGTAAGCCAGAGCTGATTAACATAGCGTTCATCATCTCTTTCAAGGTACGATTCTTACGTTCCGCAATCCCATTGGATCTAGGTGAATAAGGAGCTGTGGTTTGATGTATGATTCCATTTTGTTCACAAAGTGATTCAAAAGGGAAAACATACTCACCACCACAATCACTTCTTAACTCCTTAATTCTTTTATTCAGTTGGTTCTCAACTTCATTCTTATAGAGAACAAATTTCTCTATAGCTTCGTCCTTGCTTTTCATTAAATACATAGCAAAATCTTGTGCAATCGTCAATAAAGGTAATAAAATATTTATTACCGCCTCTCGATTGTATTGAATTAAAATCACATACATCGGTATGAATTAGATCAAGTGGTTCAGAGTTTCTTTCAATACTATGAAAAGATGATCTTGTTAGTTTTGCCTCAACACAAGTATCACACTTATGTTTGTTATCAATTTTAAATTTGGGAATGTGATTCATGTTAATTAATTTTCGCAATGAATTAAAATTAACATGTCCTAATCTACCATGCCAAAGATTAGAGTACTCAACAATATAAGCAAAAGAACTAGCTTTATTGATATTCTTGGGTTTAACAACCATTACATTGAGCTTAAAAAGCCCATCAGTTACATACCATTTTCCCACATACATCCCATTTTTAGTTAAAACTACTTTATCAGACTCGAACACCATCCGGAATCCATGCTTGTTCAGAAGCGATCCAGACACAAGATTCTTCCGTATTTCTGGTACATACAGAACATTATTCAGAGTCAACTCTTTCCCAGAGGTCATCTTCAGAATCACCTTTCCTTGACCTTCAATCTCAGATGTTGCTGAATTTCCCATGTATATTTTTTCCCCATTACCAGCAGTCTCAAATGAATAAAACATGCTCTTGTCTGAGCACACATGTCGAGTGGCACCAGTGTCAATCCACCACTCTCTTGGGTTAGAACCCACCAGATTCACCTCAGAAACCACAACAGAAAGGTTAATATCTGAAACATCTTGAGTCATGTTTTCCAGCACATTAGCCTCTTGTTTCTTTTTCTTCTTCGGCAGTCTGCACTCAGAAGACTTGTGACCCATTTTGTCACAATTGAAGCATCTTCCTTGAAATTTGGATTTCTTGGAAACTCCTCCTTTAGGACCCATCTTTGACCCTTTGTTCTTGAGGTTCTTGTTCTTATGGTCATGTTTGACAACATTTGCTTTGGCCTCATGAGTCATTCCTCTCTTGTCAGAAACTCGGTTATCTTCCTCAATTCTCAGCTTAAGAACCAAGTCTTCAATGCTCATTTCTTTTCGCTTATGCTTTAGATAATTCTTGAAATCTTTCCAACCAGGTGGTAGTTTCTCAATTATCGAGGCTACTTGGAAGGTTTCACTTAAACTCATCCCCTCAGCATGAATTTCTGCTAGAATAATCTGCAGTTCTTGTACTTGGCTTATCACAGTTTTGGAATCAATCATCTTAAAATCTAGGAAACGGCCTACGACAAATTTCTTAGTACCGGCATCCTCAGTTTTATATTTCGATCTAAAGATCCCAAAGCCCTTTAACTGTTTTCATTCCGGCGTACACACTGTACAAGGAATCACTTAGCCCATTCAGCACATAATTCCGACATAGGAATTCAGAATGTTTCCAAGCATCGATGGCACTGATGACTTGGATATCAATCTCACCCTCTTTGGGTACAGAAGCATCTTCCTTTAGAAACCTCGCAAGGTTCAACGTGGTCAAGTAGAAAAACATCTTCTGTTGCCACCTTTTGAAATTCTGACCACTGAATTTCTCAGGTTTTTCCGCAGCAGGATTGACATGGCTCATATGTCCAACAGGTTGACTAGCCATAGAGGCAGCAACACCTTGGCCAGCCCCAGAGGCTGCCAGATTAAGCCCAGAGGCTGAAACATGTTGGCCAGCCGAAGAGGCTGCCACAACACTTTGGCCAGCCGAAGAGGCTGCCACATTTGGATCAACTGTGTTTGGATTGATTTCCATATCCACAGAACGAAGTTTGTTTTAAGACTGTAGTACAAGCATTATCAAACGGTAGTTACAAGGAAATCCGAATTAGGCTTTATTTCAGCCCCTGATGCTCAAAATAGACCCAGACGATGCGTCTGCCTCTGAAATAAGCCTCTGCCTCTGACGTCTTCAAAAATCGAGCCTCTGACGAGAAAGAAAGCGTCTGCCTCTGAATGCGATGAATGTATCTCTGTCTCTGAAAGAATTGATGAGCTGAACTACTTCTTCTTTCCGAGGCTTGTTGAAGTCAACAATCTCCTTAAAACAAATTCGTCCCCTACCGAAAGTGCAGTAGAACGTGAGACGATTGTTTCCCAGGATGCAACGGAAAACGAACGAGCAAGGGCACCACCGAACTCGTATCCAACGAACCACAAAAGTGTTTGAACTCTTTTGAAACCGAAAAGCAAAGAGAAACTCAAGCAAAAATGCCAAGTTTTTTTTTTGTGTGTTTTCTTTCTATTTTTATATATTAAAAACGAAAACAATGCTATCTATATATAGAAGAAGAGAAAAAAAAAATTAAGTATGACATTTATTATTTATTAATGAGACATCTCGTTTGAAGTACTAAATTAATTAATGAAATTAATTAACTTTTATGGAACACTAAATAAGTATGCCATTTATCATTCATAACGAGACCTTTACCAAATTAATTAATGAAGTTAATTAACTTTTATGGAACACTAACTAAGTGCCATTTATTATACATGAAATTAATTAACTTTTTATGGAACACTAAATAAGTATGATTTATTATGCCATCACTACAAGAATTAGACCATTTAGCGTCGAATTTATTCGACGCCATAAGTGACAATTTCGACGCAAATGATATTTAGCGTCGAAAAAATTAGACGCAAACAATGGACGATAAAATGTCGACGAAAACCACTTTTAGCGTCGAAATAAATAATTGCGACGCAAAAAAACAGTATTCTGCGTCCAAGTTATTTCGACGCTAAAGTAAATTGTTCGACGCTATATTGTATATTTGGCGACGAAATATATCGACGCAAACATTCTCACTTTTAGCGTCGAAATGTGTCGACGCTAACGTATATTAAAAAAGTATTATATGTAAGCTTACAGCGACCATTGTTGTTACTATTAGCGTCGAAAGTTTTCGACGCTAAAAGTGACTTTTAGCGTCGAAACTTGTCGAGGCTAACGTATATTAAAAAGGTATTATATGTACGCTTACAGCGGCCATTTTTGATACTATTAGCGTCGAAATATTCGACGCTAAAAGTAAAAAATTATTTTTTTAAAAATTAGTAATTTACTTATTTTTTGGTCTAAAATATTTAATTTAGTTGAAAAAAAATGTAATAATGACGAAATATTATATTGAAATTTGTTTTAGAAAAAAGAAATATTATATTAAATTTATTTGTTCAAAATGTTTATACAAAACCAAATATAAAATTAATTGCTACTGTGATGGAGGGACGCTCGAGCCCGATGCACCATAACTCATTGAGGCCTCGAACATCTGACGAAAAGCCAGCAGTTGCTGTTCCAACTGCTCCATCTTCTTCTCGTGGTCCACCGTGACCTGTTGTAGCTTCTCCTTAGTCTGTTGCAGCTCGTCTCGGGTGCTGGCTAACTCGTCTCGAAGAGATACATTGTCCGAATTACCACTATTGCGTGCAGATGATGACGTTGGCTTCTTACGAGTGCCAAGACCAACGTTGTAAGCTGTCTGATTCTTGAAAACCAATTGCGACAGCTGCTCATCTGGTATGGGGTCGGTCCCTGTCTCATGAGTTTGATGTTGGAGTTCCATCATTTCGTTCTGTTTCAAAAAATAAGTTAATATTAGAATTTGAGAAAAAAATTTAACATATATAATATTAATTATTTTATTTTAAAAACTGAAACTTACATAGCAGCGTTCGGCTTCTTCATTTATCCATTTATTCTTGTCATTGTAATGCGTCACACGGAAAAAATCTGGAAATGATTGCACCTCACCTGTGTTACTCTGTTATAAACATAAAATAAATTCAATATTATTCCAGATAGTAAAAAACAATTAACTGTTAAATTTTACGTTAGGATATATTTACCTCAGAATGTTCGGCACGATGTTGGATAAATGGCTTCGAACCTGCACGGTGGTTAAAACGCAAGTGACTTCGATTTTCCGCATTTGCGTGACATTTATCCTGTATTCACCAACACTGTAAGTACCGAAAACAAAGACAATATAAAATTTCCGTTTATTTCAAAATTTACCTCGTGTTTTTTGCTAGACCAAAGCTCACATAAGAATGTCCAATCTTGTTCCTCTATAAAATCAGGCTTGTGTTGTGGAGCATTTGAAGGTCCATGTTCGTCGAATATTGGTTTCAGGACTTTTGTTCTATAATCTTTATAACTTTTCCCCATGTGGTAGTCAATATATTGTTGGACATTCACTTGGGTCAGATCGAACTCGAACCATTCCTACATGAAAATTCGAGTAAAAATAAGTATCAAATAAAAATGTTAAATAACAAACAATATCGAAAACTTACAAGTAGCGAAGGGAATAGCTGGTTCATTTTTGTCTCCCACGGTATCTTTCTCCAAGATACGTAGTTTTGGGGAGCTTCATATCGAGCTGTAGCTCCTATGGCTGTATTAAACGCTGAATTATGTTGTCCGACTTGAGTGTGTCCATCATCTGATATCTCTATCCGAATACGGCCGTGAGCCTTAACGTACTTAGCCAACCCCAGGCCACGGGTGCGTCCTCGACCCTTCACTGTACTGGACTCACCTGTGCTAGCAGAGAAATCACCAGGGCCAGTTGCCCTTGTTGATGTAGATGGAGTCGCGGTAGCCCGTTTGCGATTGCCCGGTGCCATCTGCAAAACCCGTCGCATTAGCGTCATCAAATTCCAAAGTTCTTATACATATACATACATATCCATACAAGTCAATACAACTTAACAAAAGCGCTTATCACATCGAATGCTCACTTTCGTAAGTTTCGAATTCCAAAACACATACAAACATTCCAAAACACATACTATATATACTATATGAACTTTCGAATTCCAAAACACATACAAACATTCCAAAACACATACTATATATACTATATGAACTTTCGAATTCCAAAACACATACTATACTATACGAAGTTTCGAATTCCAAAACACATACTGTACTAAATGGACGACGAAGTTAAACGGAAAACAATCGGGGGCTGCCTGTTCTGCCCAGAATTCTGGGCAGAACACAGCAGCTGTTTTGCCCAGAATTCTGCCAGTCCCCGTCCCTTTAATTCGTCGATCATCATCTTCATTCATTATCATATTCGTCCCTCTAATTTCGACAAAATCATCATCAAGCATCAACAATAATCATCAACATTCATCAACAAATCATCAACAATCATCAACAAAATCATCAACAATCATCAACAAACAATCATCATCAACAAGCATCATCATAAACAATAATCATCATCATTCATCATCAAAAGCATCATCAACAAGCATCATCAACAATAATCATCATCATTCATCATCATCAACATTCATCATCATCAAGCATCAAATAAAAATCAAAAAGTGAGACTCACCTTAAATTTGTTGCTTGCAATGTGTATAAGCCGAGAATTGCAGGAGAAATGTAAGGTTGGGCGAATTTGGGTCGTTTGCGCAGAAGAGAAGAGGTCTCTGGTTTAGGGATTTGAACGACATTTAGCGTCGAATTTACAGTCTTTTAGCGTCGAAAAATTCGACGCTAATAATTAGGCGGTCAATTAAATTTAGGGTTATTTTTCCGGGAAATTAATTTTTCATATTTAGCGTCGAATAACAACATTCGACGCTAATATAACCTTTAGCGTCGACATAAATTCATTTTAGCGTCAACAATTTCGACGCTAAAAAATTGGCGGTTTATTAAAAATTTTGGGTTATTTTTCCGGGAAATTTAAGACATATAGCGTCGAATAATTTCGACGCCAAATGTAGGAAATTTGGCGTCGAAAGTTATATTTCGACGCTAAATGTGTATCATTAAAAATAAAAAATTGAAAACAAATATATCATAGTTATACTATTAATCATTACGTTAATATTTCAATCATATCTAAAGCGTAATTAAAATCAACAACTATACATTAATCCATATAAATTATTCATCCATTACAAAATACTGTAACTTCATAATTAATCACTATTATCGTCGGTATTTGAGGATTCGTGACTGGAATCGAAGTCATCTTCAGTGTCAAATTGTTCTTCACCTGCTACTTCAACGCTCACTTTAGAATGAGGAATTAGCTCAACGTCTGTACTAGCTCGAGTTAATGTGATATTTTCAGGAACGTTGACAGTTGGTCCAACAAATATCTGTTCAGGAACTTTAAAATTGCCCGAGACTTCTTGTGTTTCATCTGATATGTCAACTCTATCTTTCTTCTGCGTGTCCCAAATGGCCCTATGTTGTAACTTTTCTACCACCATCCATCCAGTTCCTAACTTAGGATCAGGTATATATATCACTGAACGTGCTTGGTACAACAAAATGTATGGATCATTCTTGTACCAACAACGTTGAACATTAATTGACGTGAGATGATTACTAACTTGAATTCTCCTCTTTCTGGCATTAGTGTCAAACCACTTACATTGGAATAGCACAGTATGTCGTCTGGGTCGATATATGAACTCAATGACCGATTGCAATACGCCGTAGAAGTCAATTACATCTGAGCCGTGTTCTCCTTGGACTACAATTCCAGAATTTTGAGTCACATGATTAACATCTCGCTGTTCGGTATGAAATCTAACTCCGTTGACAATACATCCACTGTACTCATACGCCTGCATTTGAGGCCCATAAGCCAAAGAAACCAACGAGGATTGCGAGTCCAATTGACCATTTTCCACTTGATTAATAATATGACAATGAAATATATGTGTTAATATAACAAACTGAAATGTCTAATGTTAGGATCAAAATAAATAAAAAATATTATAACTTACAGTTGTCTCAAACCATTTAGGAAATTCTTTTTTGTGGGTTTCATCAACATTATGGTCACCAGCAATTTGTAGCATTGTTAGATGTTGCCTACAATAAATTATCACGGTTAATGTATGGAAAAAATTCAGTAATGATGCACCAGAAAAACTTACATTAAATACGGTTGCACTTCATCACAATTACTAAATATAAACCAATGCGCACGTTGAACTTCCTGACGGGTTAGTAATTTGACACCTACTGCCCCAAATGGTCTGTAATTTTGACGGAACACTGTGATCTCTTGGCTATTACTTGCATCTCCATCATAATTTCGTGGCCGACGATTGAAATGAGTTTCAATATTCTGCATGTACATGGAACAAAATGTTATTGCTTCATTTATTATAACAGCTTCAGCTATTGAACCTTCAGGTCGTGCCTTGTTTTTGACATATTGTTTGTAATCTCCCAAAGCTCTGCAGATATGACAACAAGTTTGCATTAACACTAAATTCTATGCACAAAAAAACGGTTACAAATTTTCTTATATAAAACTGTATATATATATATATATAGTACCTCTCAATGGGATACATCCATCTGTAATGGACAGGACCTCCCTTTCTAGCTTCATCCGGTAAATGCACAGCCAGATGTACCATGACATCAAAGAAAGCGGGTGGCAAAATTCGCTCCAGCTTGCATAGGATTATCACGATTCCTCGCTCAAGGTCGTCAATAACAGATGTGCATAATGTCCTCTGACACAATTGTTTAAAGAAGCCACATAGATCAAGTACGGCGTCGCATACATTCGGGGGGAGATAAGGTCGAATGCCAACAGGAAGGAGAATCTCGAGCAGCACATGACAATCGTGACTCTTTAATCCCGTTATTGTATCATCTCTGACCCAACGCCCAATATTGGATGCATAATTATCAGGGAATTTAACCATTTTCAGCCAATCACAGAATGATTTTCTCTCCGATTGATTGAGCACATAACTAGCAGGAGGCTTAATAAAACCTCGAGAGGAGTCTTGTAAATGCAATTCACTGCGAATTCTAAGATCTTGTAGGTCCAATCTAGCATTTACAGTGTCTTTTTCTTACCCGGAATATTGAATAGTGTACCCACTAAACTCTCACAAATATTTTTCTCTATATGCATTACATCCAAATTATGTCGCAAACTCAGAGTCCCCCAATATTCTAACTCAAAGAAAATACTTTTCCTGTCCAATTCAACTCTTCAGGTAACCATTTTCGATTTTTATCTCTATTATTAGGATCTTTACCTGGTGTGCTGTCTTTGAGATGTTGATGTTGGCAAAGTATGTCAAATGCAGACAATCGATTGGGCTTACTCTGAGGTTCATGTTGCCCGTTAAATAATTTACTCCTCCGCCAAGGATGACTCGACTCAAGAAATCTCATGTGCCCCGTGTATCCGATTTTATTCTGTAATCGTTGCGAAGGTGTATGATCCGCACAAACTGGACATGCCATGTATCCCTTAGTGCTCCATCCAGATAATGAACCATAGGCTGGAAAATCGTTAATGGTCCATAATAATGCGGCATGCATCTGAAAATACTGCTCTGAAGCTGCATCATAGGTATGCACACCCACATTCCATAATGTTTGTAACTCCTCGATCAATGGTCTCAAGTAAATATTTATATCTTTACCAGGTGAACGTGGACGAGGGATAAGCAATGACATAAACATGAACGGATCCTTCATACATTTCCATGGAGGTAAGTTATATGGAATGAAAATAACGGGCCAGATGCTATAAGAGTTGTACATATTCCCAAATGGGTTAAAACCATCAGAGGCAATACCTAACCTAACATTACGGGGGTCCTCAGCGAAACGAGGGTACATGTCATCAAATTCCTTCCATTCGGTTCCGTCCGCAGGATGTCTAAGTATGCCCTCCGCACCGATCCTCTTTTCATGATGCCACATCATATCAGTCGCTGTGTGTCGTGACATGAACAATCTCTGCAGCCTGGGCGTTAAAGGGAAATATCGCAATATCTTCTGAGGCACTTTCTTCCCCATACCACAGACTTTGTACCGACTTTCACCACATATCGAACAATGTTCAAGTGATTCATACTCGGCACGAAATAATACACAATCAAACTTACAAGCATGAATGGATTCATACCCCATTCCCAGATCACGCAACATTTTATTTGCCTCGTAGTACGACTTAGGCAATTCGCTTCCAACCGGTAACATTTGGGCCAGTAACTCTAACATCATATCGATACTTTTGTTGGTCATTCTGTTGATCACTTTAATGTGTAATAATTTCACAACGAAATTCAAGATCGACATTCCAGCACCTTCGAATTGAATTTTTTTTGCCTCATCAAGTAGTTCACTAAATAAATTTTGATCATTTCCACTTAACACTGGCATGTCGCCACTAACACTATGACCAAGTTGTGGACCTTGTAAGTCATGCAAAATATCGGCGATCTCATCGTTTGCAGGTTGATTGTAACTACTGCTCCATTCACCGACATCATAAAACCGTGACTGAGAATGATACTGCTCACCGTGATAAATCCACGTACGGTAAGTTGGTGATATTCCTGGCATTATAAATGATTATGAACTTCATCTAACCGCTTCCTTTTCCTATTCAAACAATTTGCACATGGACAACGAACACGACCTTCTGCATCAATGTGTTGCTTTGCGACTTCCATAAACTCAGACACTCCATTACGATATTCAACACTCAATCTATCCAGAGCGCTCATCCAATTTCTATCCATTTCAGCAGAATACCTAATATAATAATATAATTATTAGATATCATTTTAACACTAATCAACATTACTAATTCAGTAATACTTAATTTAAGCACATATATATATATT
>SKCR01028438.1:0-19306 GCA_019454045.1 Zanthoxylum bungeanum
TCTGACTGAACTATAACTCAATCTGGTGGACTCAGACCTCTAGCTTTACTACTAGTGATCGAGTTAACCAAGAATCAAGTCAATATGAAAATATTGAGGAAAATGAACCTAGCCATAGGAAAATAGTAACAATGTTAACGTCATTTGAACTTGATTTTCTGACATACTTGTTAGAAAATGAGCCTCAAAGCTATAAAGAATAAATGTCTTATTAAGAGGAACCTTTGTGGAAAGAGGTTTTCAATAGTACGATTGATTCTATCATTCAAAACCAAACTTGGGAGATGGTTAATCTTCCTCCAGATTTGAAGCCGCTAGGCTATAAATGGATTTTCAAACAGAAGATGAAACCAGATAGATCAATAGAAAATTACAAGGCTAGACTTGTCATAAGAGGTTATACAAAAAGAAAGCCTTGACTACATTAATACATATTCACCAGTGACCCCGTATCACGTCAATAAGAATGCTCATAGCCATAGCAACTATATTTGGTCTTTAAATACATCAGATGGATGTGAAGACGAAATTCTTAAACGGTAAATTTGATGAAGAAATTTACATGGAACAATCAGAAGATTTGAATGTTCTTGGACAAGAACAAGAACAGAATGTGTGTAAATTTTTAAAATACATATACGGATTAAAACAAGCACCTAAACAATGGCATGAAAAATTTGACAAAGAAATGTTGTCAAGTAGGTTCAAAATCAATGAGTGTGGTAAGTATGTATAAACTAAATCAACTCAAAAGGATATGTCATTGTATGTCTCTACGTAGATGATATGATGATAATTGGTAGTATGTAACGACCGTGAATTCCGACTGACCGATTCACTGTGGGACGAGTCTTACATAATATAAATTATGTTGGGACACATATATGCTCACGGAGTGACTTTGAGGATTAATGTAATTCTGATACGAAATTCTATGATGATCCAATCCGGACAACCCATGGTATATGGGCCATAACTTTCTCATACGATCTCCGATTTTTCTGAATAAGATATCTTTCGAAGGCGTAGACCGAGAGCTACAACTTATGCATTGAAAATTTTTCCAAATTTGAATCAGAAATGGGTCAAAATTGCAATTTCCACGACAACTATAGTAATTTCGAGAATTAACTAGAATTTAAGTGATGTGGCAAGTTGTGGACCATTCATTTACAACACTAAAATCAACCCTTGCTATATAAATAGAGCACTATTCACTCATCCTCTGAAGGTGCCAAAAACGTGAGGGAGAGTTGGGAAAAACTTCTCATTTTTTCCTTATTCTTTTCTTTTTTCTTATGCTATCTTAGGAGTGATTGTTGATGTTTCCAAGCATATCACATGACAAATATCCATAGGAACCACAATCTTCCTCGATGAGGGGATTCAATGCCAGCCAAATTCCAAAAAAAATAGTAAGTGTGGACACTCTTCTTTTACAATTGACTTTTATTCTGTTATTTTATTTCAGACTTATATTTTTACGCTATAGGGCCTTAGATGATTTCCAGTACAATTATTTCATGCAAAGTTACATTTGAGAAAAGAAATGTTTTTCAGAAAATGTTTATACTGTTTTTAGATTCAAAACATGAGTTTTATGTTTTTCGGGGCATGGGGGAAAACCTACCCCAGTTTGTAACTTGATACAGTTTGGAATTGACGAACAGAGAACATAGGCACAAGTATAGGACTGGGGGGACGGCGATACGTAACGCCCCCAAACCTAGATCAGGGCTAGGGGGACAGTGATACGTAACGCCCCTAGACCCTAGTTTCATGGTCAGGTAGTAGCATGGATCAACACTACCAGCTCTAGTTCAGTGGCTTGGGGGACGGTGATACGTAACGCCCCTAGACCACCAGTTTCAGGAATACGAGTGTAATGCTTTGGGGGACAGTGATTGTAACGCCCAAATTCATGGTTTTGCATTCCTGGCTCCAGATAGGCGTATAGGGGACGGCGATTCATAACGCCCTCATACATCAGGTTTTTCAGATGCAGTTCAGTTTCAAATATCAGATTTTCAGATAAAGAGTTTCTAGATACCGGATTTCCAGAAAATAGTTTTCAAAAAGCAGATTTTAGAAGCTGATTTAGAAAGTAGATTTCAGAAAGATAAGTTTTTAAAAAGATATTTCAAACAAAGTTTTCAGTAAAAGAGTTTTCATATAAGTTATTTTTGAAACTTTGGTTTTAGAACCAAAAAATTTTAAATCAGTATTTTAGTTTTTCGTCCACTCACTTAGATCGAATAACTATCTAACCCCCACCCCCAGTTTTCTTATTTTGTAGGTATTCTCGTAGGATGAGATCGAGATGACGGATACTGATGTAGTCACTAGGGTATGGAGTCCATCAGTTCGAGTCTAAAAGAGTGATAGTTCAGTCGGAGTCATATAATAGTCATGTATTAATATTTGGGTTATATGTAATAATTTGTACAAATAAGTGTTTATGAGTATATAGTTATTAAAAATGAACTTGTTTATCATGTTGTCTAGTATAGGCTTTGGTTCCAGGTATATAAGAATTTGATTGAGAAAAGAGAAGAAGTATAATTATAGTTAGAATGAGAAAGGCTCAGGGGAATAATATGGCTTATTCCCTGCCAATAGGATCTTCCAGATCGGGGATGTTACAAAGATGGTATCAGAGAACGGTCTAGGGAGTCAGTGACTGCAGTGGGCAGAGTATTGGGGTCTGGTATACGCAGTATGTCTGGGATACCCATATACGAGGCACTACCTCTCCAGTATCTGATCCTCGAGTACGTCCTCAAAGTTCTATAGGTGTGTAGGTGTTTATATTGGATAAACACTGAACAACTCACTGAAGATTCTTAATGGATGGTACACCAACGTCAATAAGAATCTTCTCGGGTTGAGTAGCATTTCTGATTCTTCGACTTGAGATACCACTATGGGAACATGAGATATCTTCCATACTTAGATCGCAGTCACGTCACCGATTTATTTAGATCAAACCTCCGCCTGTTCGTTAGGTATAGATAGATCCTCAGGGTGTCATGTGTGTATCGAGATAGGATCCATCAGTTCTGTATACAGAGCATAGGTAGTCCATATATTATTAGCAATCAAATAAAAACCATTGGCCGTGTGTACATTTTAGAAGTTAGTTCTAAGTGTTATTTTAGAAATTTCTAATAGAGACGTCAACGGGATTGTCCTTATAGATATTTGACGTGTACATCTATATCTCTAGGATATATCTGGATACCTGTGACGGAGGAATTATACATTTTCCATGACCTCGACCTGTATGATTCAGCGATTTTATCTGTGGTCGTCATAATTACAGGTGGGTAAACTATGGAACGAAATTGGTTTCGTGACGGATATGCCTGAATCTATAGAGTCTCACTAGTGAAATATACTCGTAGAGCAGTAGGGCTACATTTATGAATAATAATGTGTTGATTTCCTCTAAGGGTCCCAAGATCATTTATCAAGCATGAAACAAGTGTAAATACAATCATAGGAGGTGCAGAGTAACTCACAATGATCGGTAGAGATGCTACGAAGAACAAAAACGAACTTCAGCTTTATGCCTTCTCCAAGCTCGGCAGTGGGCTGCTCGGTGTGGGGATTGCTCGGCAGTGGCTTGTCTTCCTCCTCCATGAATCATCCATGGATTTCATTTGAAGCTCCAAGCTTTGTGACAAACTTCCATGCTCACGAACTCACTGCCCTATCACCTTGGTATGCCTCCTAGGTGTGCTAGCACTTTAGATCTTGCAACAAAATCATTTGCTTCTCCATTGTTGCTCGGTCAAACCAGAAAACATAGGAGAAGAGGCATGAGAGAGAAGAAGAAGTTTTGGCTCCAATACATTGTGAAACTGTGAAGCAGGAGAGAGAGAGGAAAAAGAAAAATGTATTAGGTTTTTATATTTTCCAAAATTAATAAACCATTTACTTTTTCAATTTCAAAAGCAAAGCATTTAATGCTTTCTTTCTTCTCACATCAATCTATCAAATGTCACATCACTCAAAGTGACATGTGATTTGAGCTTGATGTCACTTGCGATTTGACGCTTGAATTGACTTGCGTGCCGTACTTGAATTCGAAATGCGAATGCGCTCGTAAATAATCTCGGGCTTGGGTTCGCTAATTCCAAATTAACGAATTTTCTGTTGCGGTCGTAATTAAACGATTACGCCTAGCGAAATCACTATTCACGTCACTAACGAATTAATTCTAAATTAATTCGTTCGCCCGAATTATAATCTAATTTTAATTCCGCGTCGAATCCAATTTCGTATAATATATAAAAATATATTATTTTATCGATTAATTCCAAATTAATCGTTCTCTCTCTTTAATTGATATTTTATCCCAGAAAAATATCTCTGCAATTAATCCCAGATTAATTTTCTCTCTCATTGAATTAATCCCAGATTAATTAAAGTGCGAGTCATGAGATCCCCAGATATGTTGGTAGTAAATTCGGTCGTCGGACTATCCGAACACGTAAGTACCTCGTACTATATTTATACCGATTTACAAGACAAGGTTGGCCTCAAGCAAAGCGCCATACCTACCCAATTATCCGGAAATATCCTTACAGGAATAAAGGATCTGTATCAGGGTAGTATACGTGGTATTGCGTATTTCTGTCCAGTATCGAATGATTACGTGCTAGGCCTGGGGCTGGAATTGTGTCTGCCCCGTACGAAGCACATGTCGGATGTCTGGTAACTAGTCTCTATAATCGGATAACTATGACCTAGTCATATTATCCTTATGACTGCAAAACTTAAGAGAACCAGTACCGTATCCTACGTTACCATCATCTCCATATGACTGGAGTGACACTTCCGTATTGACATCACACCCAACACACTACGATTCTCAATATACCCAACATTGGCGTACACAGAACCTGTTAAAGCCCTGGACGACCGCAACCAAAGTATATTGATTGTCGCAATTATTAGCGGTGCAAGTCTCAGGTTAAGACCAAATACACCTACCCTGATTTCAGACTTCCATAGACACATAGTCATACTACCAATGGAATTCCGAGGGGGTCTATCTAGAGCGAAGCTGTTTCCCGTACCATCGGTAAAACAAACCTCTTATTACACTTGCATGAGTATCCTATATACCCAAATATGAGAACTATATTGTTGTGCCCTCACAACGCGCACAAGTGTAATACTAGTCTTTTACGTATTTATATCGATGTCCAATCTCGATAATACTCTGACTAGGGATATTTAATGATTTATCCTTCGTTGGCCTGATACTGTCTCATATCATTCTCCGTCCAGGAACAAATCATAGGGACATCCTATCATTTATACATCTAGGTGATCTAATCACAAATGATAAGAGTGCAATCTCATTTGTCACATAGTTAATTTGTACAACACACACCATGATCTGTACATATAGTGACGCTATGGGTCATAATTGTCCAACATAATGATTATTTATAAGTCGTTTAAAGGTTAAACGAAAAATACATGCGAATGGACTTATAGTCATTTCCTAATTTTTATGTATTTGCATTTAATGATAGATTTTATCAAATACACAATAATTAAATGTCAAATTATGATATTTGACTAATATCATTAACATATATGTATTTGGATATTTAATTTAAATATTATACATATATTTAAAATATTTGTATTTAAATAATTATTTAATTATTTAATTGTTAAATAATTAAATCAATTAAAAATATAAATATCTTAAATTTGTGATTTTTATGGAAATTCTTTAGTTGCTTTTGTTGACATGTTGAATAATTCATTAAAGTTGTAATGATCATTTTAACAAGTTGATAAAGTAAACTTTAAATGAAACCAAAAAAATATCTAGATATTAATATTGTTTCCAAATTCGGCCAAGGGCTATTTTTGTGAAGTATATATTGTTTTGTTTCATTTCATTAGGTTTAGGTTTTCATAAGTCACAAAATAAACACAAAAGTAGTTGAGAGAAAAAGCTTGAAGGCTAAAGAAGAAAGCTTGGAAAATCCTTGGTTTTGTAAGTTTTTCTTTAAAGCTTTCAACATGAAAAATGTTTCTAACATGCTTAGCTTCAACTTGTGTTGCTTTGATGTTGTCTCTTTACTTATTGTTTGTGTTTTAATTGATTATGAACTTGAAAGAAAGATGTATGCATGTATGGTTATAAAATGAGCTTGAAATGGTTTCAATGGCTCTCTTTTGATTATTTGATAATCATGTTGGACAAAATGACCCATAGCGTCACTATTTGCACAGATCATTGTGTTGTTGTAGCAAATTAACTATGTGACAAGGAAATTGCACTCTCATCATTTGTGATTAGATCACCATAAATATACATAAAATGAAGAGAGGTCCCTATGATTAGTTCCTGGACTGAGAATGATATGAGACAGTATCAGTCCCCGAATGATTAATCATTAAATCCCTAGCCGTAGTATTATCGAGACTGGACATCGATAATGCGGAATAGGCTAGTATTGCACTTGTGTGCGTTGTGAGGGTACAACGACATAGTTCTCATATATATAAGTATTGGATACTTATGCAAGTGCGATAGGAGGTCGTGGTTTCACCGATGGTACGGGAAACAGCTTCGCTCTGGATAGACCCCTCGGAATCCCATTGGTATTATGACTATGTGTCTATGGGAGGCCAAAATCAAGGTAGGTGTGTATAGTCTTAACCTGAGACTTGCATCGCTAATACTTACGATAATCGATAGACTTTGGTCTTGGTGGTACAGGGCTTTAACGGTTCTGCGTACACCACTTCTGGGTTTATCAGAGAGTCGTAGTGTATTGGGTGTGATGTCGAGACAGAAGTATCACTTCAGTCATAGTGGAGATGATGTCACGCAGGATACGGTACTTGTGCTCTTGAGTGATGCGCATCCAATCGGGATATTGTGACCAGGTCATAACTATCCGATTATAGAGACTATGTTACCAGACATCCGATATGTGCTTCGGACGGGGCAGACACTTATCCAGCCCCAGCCCTAGCACGTGACTATCCGATAATGGGCCGATATGCACAATACATTTGTATACTACGCTTGATACAGATCTTTGATATTCTTAAATGGATATGTCCGGAGAATTGGAAGACTTGGTGCTTTGCTAGGAGTCGACCTTGTCTCGTAAATCGGTAGAACGTAGTACTTGGTACGTACGTGATTCGGATACTCCGACGACCGTATTTACTGTCAACTTATCCGGGGATCTCATGGCCGCTTCCCGATAATCCACCGATGACGCACAACTCGCATTCTTGAATAATCTGGGATTATATAGAAGAGAGAGAAAATTAATCTAGGATTAATTACGGAGATATTTTATCTAGGATAAAATATCGTCTAGAGAGAGATAACGATTAATTTGGAATTAATCGTTAAATTAATATATTCGATATATTAAACGAAATTAGATTTCGACGCGGAATTAAAATTAGATTTTAATTCGGGCGAACGAATTAATTTAGAATTAATTCATTAGCGACGTGAATAATGAATTCGCTAGGCGTATTCATTTAATTACGACACGACGGAAAAATCGTTAATTTGGAATTAACGAACCCGAGCCCGAGTGTGATTGCGAGCGCATTCGTATTTCGAATTCGAGTGCGGCGACGCAAGTCACATCAAGCGTCAAATCAATCGTCACATCAAGCGTCAAATCAAAAGTCACTTTGAGTGATTGATTTGATTTGATTTATCGATTGAGTGAAAGACACTCAACATGTCACTTTATTAAAGTGATATAACTTGATGGACATTGATATTGGAGTGTGGAACACTCAAGCTTATTACATTCAATTTATGACTTTTTTGAAAGTTAAAATTAATTGGTAAATCATTTAATATTTTTGAAAATATATAAAAATGATTTACAACTTTTGTAATAACTAATACACAATTTCATCTCTTCTTTTTCTCTCTTCTCCTCACGCATAACAGCTTTTTCCTTCACTGGTTTGGAACCAGAAATGGCGTGAACAAAGGGAAGCCAAGAGTGGTTTTTCATGGTGAGAATGTTGGATAATATGACCCATAGCGTCACTATTTGTACAGATCACGGTGTTGCTGTACAAATTAACTATGTGACAAGGAAATTGCACTCTCATCATTTGTGATTAGATCACCATAGATGTATAAATGAAGAGAGGTCCATATGATTAGTTCCTGGATTGAGATGATATGAGACAGTATCAATCCCCGAAGGATTAATCATTAAATATCCCTAGCCGAAGTATTATCGAGACTGGACATCGATAATGCGGAATAGGCTAGTATTGCACTTGTGCGCGTTGTGAGGGCACAACGGCATAGTTCTCATATATATATAAGTATTGGATACTTATGCAAGTGCAATAGGAGGTCGTGTTTCACCGATGGTACGGGAAACAGCTTCGCTCTGGATAGACCCCTCGGAATCCCATTGGTATTATGACTATGTGTCTATGGGAGGCCGAAATCGAGGTAGGTGTGTATAGTCTTAACCTGAGACTTGCATCGCTAATACTTGCGATAATCGGTAGACTTTGGTCTTGGTGGTACAGGGCTTTAACCGGTTCTGTGTACACCGCTTCTGGGTTTATCAGAGAGTCGTAGTGTATTGGGTGTGATGTCGAGACGGAAGTGTCACTTCAGTCATATTGGAGTAGATGTCACGCAGGATATGGTACTAGTGCTCTTGAGTGTTGCGCAACCAATCGGGATATTGTGACCAGGTCATGTATATCCGATTATAGAGACTATGTTACCAGACATCCGACATGTGTTTCGGACGGGGCAGACACTTATCCAGCCCCAGCCCTAGCCGTGATTATCCGATACTGGGCCGATATACACAATACTACGGTTACTACGCTTGATACAGATCTATATATCCTGTAAGAATATTTCTGGAGAATTGGGTAGGCATGGCGTTTGCTAGAGGCTAACCTTGTCTTGTAAATCGGAATAAACGTAGTACGAGGTACTTACGTGTTCGGATAGTCCGACGACCGTATGTCCTTTGCATGTGAGAGAGAGAGAAGACCAAAAGAAGTCTTGTGGGTCACCTAATCTTGTCTCAAAAATAGACCAAAAACGTGAACAACCAAAAACAAAATAGAGTCACGTGATTGGTAAAAGTTTTTGCCAAAACCGTGAACACACAAAGTCCAAGAGAGAGAAAATGATTTATATATACTTATATCTTTATTCCTTTACCAAGTAAATGAATAAAATAATATTATACACAAGTCCCTATATTCACATCATGTCACTTTAATAAAGTGACAACATGTCATATCACATCACTCAAAGTGACAATTGATTTGACGCATGATGTGACAAACGATTTGACGCTTGATGTGACTTGCATGCCGCGTTCGAATTCGAAATGCGAACGCGCTCGCAATCACTCTCGGGCTCGGGTTCGCTAATTCCAAATTAACGAATTTTCCGTCGCGTCGTAATTAAATGATTACGCCTAGCGAATTCACTATTCACGTCGCTAACGAATTAATTCTAAATTAATTCGTTCGCCCGAATTAAAATCTAATTTTAATTCCGCGTCGAAATCCAATTTCGATTAATATATCGAATATATAATTTTATCGATTAATTCCAAATTAATCGTTCTCTCTCTTTAAATAATATTTATCTCAGATAAAATATCTCCGCAATTAATCCCAGATTAATTTTCTCTCTCATCGAATTAACCAGATTAATCTATTCTCCGAATTAATCCCAGATTAATTCTATCTCTCTCTTCTAATTAATCCCAGATTAATCAAAGTGCGAGTAATACGTCATCGGTGAATCTTCGGGAACCGACCCATGAGATCTCCGGATATGTTGGCAGTAAATACGGTCGTCGGACTATCCGAACACGTAAGTACCTCGTACTACGTTTATTCCGATTTACAAGACAAGGTTAGCCTCTAGCAAAACGCCATGCCTACCCAATTCTCCAGAAATATTCTTACAGGAATATATAGATCTGTATCAAGCGTAGTATACCGTAGTATTGTGTATATCGGCCCAGTATCGGATAATCACGTGCTAGGGCTGGGGCTGGATAAGTGTCTGCCCCGTCCGAAACACATGTCGGATGTCTGGTAACATAGTCTCTATAATCGGATATACATGACCTGGTCACAATATCCCGATTGGTTGCGCAACACTCAAGAGCACTAGTACCATATCCTGCGTGACATCTACTCCAATATGACTGAAGTGACACTTCCGTCTCGACATCACACCCAATACACTACGACTCTCTGATAAACCCAGAAGCGGTGTACACAGAACCGGTTAAAGCCCTGTACCACCAAGACCAAAGTCTACCGATTATCGCAAGTATTAGCGATGCAAGTCTCAGGTTAAGACTATACACACCTACCTCGATTTCGGCCTCCCATAGACACATAGTCATAATACCAATGGGATTCCGAGGGGTCTATCCAGAGGTGTTTTCATCGGTACAACACGTCCATCTGCACTTGCACTTGCATAAGTATCCAATACTTTATATATATGAGAACTATGCCGTTGTGCCCTCACAACGCGCACAAGTGCAATACTAGCCTATTCCGCATTATCGATGTCCAGTCTCGATAATACTTCGGCTAGGGATATTTAATGATTAATCCTTCGGGGATTGATACTGTCTCATATCATCTCAATCCAGGAACTAATCATATGGACCTCTCTTCATTTATACATCTATGGTGATCTAATCACAAATGATGAGAGTGCAATTTCCTTGTCACATAGTTAATTTGTACAGCAACACCGTGATCTGTACAAATAGTGACGCTATGGGTCATATTATCCAACAATCTCCCACTTGGCACATAGCCAGTCACTCGAGTGTCTAACACCCGAACTATGTACAATTCGCTCAAATTGCTGAGGAAAGGTTTTCGTCAGCGGATTTGCTTAATTATCGTCTGACGCGATTTACACGATCATCACATCGCCACGATGTATGATCCGAACGAATCAGATGATATAGAAGTATATATCTGGATCGTCGATGAGACCTTTAATTTAGCCTGTGCTGACGCCTAGCTCAGCTGCTAACAGAACTATATCTAATCTAATTAGATTTATTATCGATCCAAATGGCTTCTATTGCTGCCTAGCTGCAGCAATAATCCGTATTTGTTGTTAATTCGGCAACAGTTATCTTGCTCGGAAGATTTCCAGCTCACTGTCCCAGTGTTCAAACTTTATAGTACCGTATATTTACCGGTTTGGAAACTTGCAACAGTGATCCCAGTCACTTCAAGTTCTCCATCTCCATAATTTAAGACAACATCTTTAGTTCTCTCAGATACTAACTGATGTTCTTAATCTTCAATCCAGTGACTATCACTTGGATTGACCGATTGTGACTCCATATGCTCAAAGCGTATGAGACACCAATACAAGTACATTTTAAATGTACAATTTCTCAGAGAGTGTTACCAACTCCAAATCTAGCCCAGTAGATCTTTATTCCTTGAATAAAGGTTGTTACTCCCAGAATTCTACGGAGAATTTCTTATGAAAGCCAAGCTTTCACCGATTGTTTTATGGGAATTTCATTGTCAGTGCCCTCTCCCACTAACCTCCTTATATACACAAGAATTATTTCGTTTTGAGTCAAATCATAAACTATTTTGATTATTTCAAAACGTCAGTTCCAAGAACCTTATGCTTGCTTCAATCCAAACATATTGATATACATGGAGTCCATTTCGGACTCATGACACTTTGTCATAATAGGGAGTCGATACCTCGTATCACTTCCTTTGTTCTTGTGTATTCGAAGATTAATGGTATAGTTTCATCCTTGATGAACTATATATGTTCCATTAAGATTCAGTGCCTAGAACAGTATTACTTCGATTTTCATCGAGTTATACTATCCTCCCACTTGCCACTGCATATCGGTATTCCTCTCAGGAAAACCGCATGGAGAGCAACAATCTAATTGTTCTCTAGTGAGGTGTTAAGTACTATACTTATGGTTTCCCTTAGGATAACCAATATTGGCACTTATCCAATTTGGGTCCTTAGTTTGGTATCATCCAAACGTTATGCCTAGCATACCCAAATTGTCAGGAATGAGAAACCTCGTTTCTTTCTGTTCATATCCTATACGATATCTGTCAAACAGATTTATATGGAACCTTATTCTAAATAAGTTTTGCACTGTTATACATATCCTTTGAAGGAAATAGTAGCTCAGAGCGACTCGTGATTAGCCTTATCATGTCTAACATGATTCTGTTAATCCGTTCGGACACACCGTCTAACTGACGTGTCCCAAGAGGAGTCCTCATTGAAAGAATACTATACTCTTTCAAGTATACGAGAAACTTACTGCTAAAGTATTTTCCATTACGGTCTTACCGTGGCGGAATAATGCTATAGCCGATCTGTTTATGTATTTCGTGTCGAAACTTTAAAGTTTCTGATTTGTGTTCTTCAAAAGAAACACATAACCATAACGTGATGCCACATCCGTTAAGGTCACGAAATATTCATTTTCACATCTAGCCTAGCTAGATATGGGCCCACTAACTTCACCATGAATAGGGCTAACAGATCGGTGGCACTTACACTATTACCAAGTAAATAGTATTTTAGGTACTTTACCTAATAAACTAGATTCGCAGACCTTATTTGAATAGTCAAATCAGTCCTAGTATCCACTCTTCAAAAGTGTGGATATACGAGTCTCGTTAAATTGTGTCCTAGACAACAATGCCACGAATAAGTCTCTATTGATCAAATCAATTTAAGCTATTTATTTGTCAATTTATATGTTTGAGATTTTAATTATATATTCAAAATATAAATTCTGTTATTCACATCTAATGTGTTTATCTCAGTATCATCTTTATATAATAAAACACTCAGTGTTCTATAATATAAAGGTTTTATCCGCAACGGATTAAACACTGATAAAGAGATAATGTCTCTAGTCAAACTAGTTACATTATAACAGTTCCTAATTCAAGTACATACCCGAAGGGTAGTTCCTAAACTTAGGTATCTACGGTCGAAACAGCGACTTTCGTCCCGTTTCCGATTCGCAGAGGAATCTCAGCTTGAAGTCAGTATCCTGCTCAAAGCAGATTCTGAATATCAATACATATATTTTATGTACCACACTAAGTATTTAAATCTAATTTCAATACTAGCTGTGAACATAACTAAGACAAACATTTTAAAGTTAGAGCCTCGCCCTTTCTTTAATTCCTTCGTGTCTTCCATATCCAAATGGTAGTCACTTTGGGATATGTCAATTATCCTTTTCAATATTTTAGGAACCTTAGGCCAAGCCTTGGGTTTTTAGAATATTGAAAGGAATGTGCACCTCGTGCTACATGCCCAATTGCAAACTTTGACTTTACATGAATAGTCAATTAATTCCCAAGAATTATAAATTGCAATTTTAATACTTCTTAAATCCAAAATTAGATTTATGACAAGTATATTAAATTAAGCATTAAAGTCATCATCACAAAAATCTTCCAAAGATTTTATGCTCTACTTATCTTGCTTAATTTGGGCTATAAGGTATAATAAGTTATTTTATCAAATAAAGTAACCTATTATTTATTCCCAATTTGAAAATTAAATCATTTAAAATATTTTAATCCCAGATTATATTTTAAATATCCAACTTTTCAATTTTATCTTGATTACAATAGTCCAACTATTTAATCAACGATTAGTGGTACTTTATATATTATAATGATTATAATAGTCCAACTATATAATCAAATATAATCCAAATTAATTAACCTCAATTACATTGATTACTATAATCAAATTATAAAATCAACTGTAAACTGAAATTAATTAATTCAAATATATTGATTAATATAATCCAATTATATATAATCAAGTATAATACAGTCCAACTGTTTAATTAAAACAACAATTTAAATATTAGTCTAACTAACATTTAATCTAATGACGAAATAAAATAAAAGAGCGTGTTTAGCGAGTATTCGAACGAATGTTGCAAATTCAATACTTGCCTCCCACTATTTTTCGTCGAGCCTCTAACCCTCTGTCGAGTACTCGGGAAACCGTGTTTCCTAGTGGGCTAGGATCCCGTTAAATATCACACAATCTTGACTTTGGCCAACAAATTGTATGATAATTAACTAGGTAGATCTCGAAGATCAATTGGATCTCATCCAACTCCTAGATCCAGTAGGTGGACATCCAAGTCCCAAACATATATCTTATATATGCCTATACATCGAATGTATACCCTAACCTTTTTCCTCTGAATCAACTAGGCCTTGGCTTTGGCACAACAAACCTAGTGATCCCAGTCAAGCGCGGACCCATTGACATGGAAGCTTCGTAATCAATGTCAATGGACAAGAAGTGGTCTTGACTTTGGCAACAAACCACAACTTGGACACGACACCGATATGGAACAAAGCCTCGTGATTAAAACACATCTTTGATGGACAAGGGCTTGACTTTGGCCAACAACCCCTGCCAATCTCGGATCTTGAGTAAGAATCACTCAATGGAAGGAAAAACGCATGATATTTAACGAGGGTTTTTCGCGTGCAAATTGGCTACCAATTTAATTATCTTTGTTAAGGTCTCATCATCATACACCCTTAAGCATGCATTCTAAACACATAATAAAGCGAGTATGAAATAAAATAATAATGATATGCGGATGGATATTTTACATTGATCCTAGATCAAATTCTCACTTTCTCTCTCCCGCTAGCACTTGTATACTTCTACCCGTTACACTACACTTCTAAAGAAACCTCTTTTACATGGAGGGGAATAGGTGAGAAGAGAATACAAAGAAATAGGAGATAAGGCTGGACACGCAGGTCCAATTTAATAAATCAAATTTATTACAATTTCCAAAATCGCCCAACCCGACTAATATCCATCCGATATACATTATTCAAACATCACAACCATGTGTTCATACAAGCATGTTATCAATCAATCAATCAAATTAATTAATCTTGAATATTAGTGATCATCCAATGTTCAAACAAAGATTTGATTTTTGTTCGAGTCAAACTCGTTTTGCGAACACGTACTCAAAGTACAATTTCTACGAATTAATTAAATTACATAATTAAATCCAATTTAATACGTATTTAATTCTAATTCATTATTTAATTCTAAATTAAATATTACACTTTTATTAACGAACCTTTACGACTTAAATTCCAAATTTAATCGCAACGGGTCTCAAAGCCCGATTAACATCTAATGTTTTATTTAATTAAAGTCCAATGGGCTTTTAATTAATTTCTATAGGCGTGGACTTTTGGTCAACTCGGGTCAAACCGAACAACCAAAATCCAATCCGGGAGTTACCCCATAAGCCTTTAAATTAATTTGGCCCATTAGGCCCAATTAAATAATTAAGGTCCATTAAGTCATAATTGGACCTTTTGGATTCGGTTTTGGGCCTAATTGGATCCAACCAATTTTGCCTAAACCCAACTTTGTTACAACAAAGCCCAAAAGCCCAATTACAACCTAACAAGCCCAATTTCCAAAATTAAGCCCAAATTAATTAACTCATAAAATTCCAAATTTCACAATTAATTAACCTAAGTGTAATACACAATCAATTACCCAATTAACATTTCTAAAATATCAATTAGCATAATTAATCATGCACTTTAACAACCAAATAGTGTCCAACACAATTCAATCAAAATCAAACCCAATTAACATGCTATCAAGTCTCGGCAATTAGGGGTTTTTCAATTCGATTCGGTTTCAATCCAATTGAGTCCACAATCTTAATTTCCCAAATCAACACAATTCATCCAATGAATTAAAACAACAAAATCATAAAGAATTTCATGTTCTTTAAAATCGGCCAAGCCACTTTAAAAGGGAAAAATGTTCCAAATCAAAATTCAATCCAATTGAACTTCAAAACAACATTAACCAATTGTTTTAAGTCATCCAATGATCAAACAAAACAAAATTACCAAGACATTAGGGTTATTACATTTTCGGCCAAGCCTCCAATTTGGGGAAAAATGAATCCAATCCAATTTCATGAAATTGACCACACACAATCTCAATTAAACATGTTCTAAGCATACTTAAACATCCAATTCAATAAAAACATGCTTAAACACATTTTGCCCAATTTCAAGTTTCATATCCAACCTAAGAATTGGGGAAAATTGATCTAATCCAATTTTCTTGAAATTGATCATGCACAACTTCAATTCAACCCCATTCAAGCATAATGCATCAAACAATTCAACAAATCATGCCTAAATCGAGTTTACCCAAATTAAAGTTTAGACCAAAATTTGCAAATTGGGGAAAATCAATCCAATGATTTTTTTGTCAAATTGATTACATATATCTCAAATTAGATCATATATAAGCATGTTTGTGATCTTTTGGGACTTTGATTGAACCCCAACAGAGAAATCAAGTGCTAGCACACTTACAAGTCTTGCGAAGGTGGTAGGGAGGTTCGACTATGAGCCGGGATCCATCCGACGAAGCTAGGAGCTGCGTTTTCTCAGCTCAAATCTGGAAATGGAAGGGAGTGGACTGCTGCAGTGGCGTGAGCAAGGCAGTGGCTTTTTGGCCTTCAATCGTCTTCAAATCGACTCAACCAACCAATGTAAGTATTCTGCTATCTTCGTTGGTGTATTCATGCATTCTTTCATTTCTTGTTTGATCTTGGGACCTAGATTTTAACCAATAAATCATGTTATCATTCTAGAGTTTTTGAGCCACTCCTTGGTGACCTATAATTGTTCTAGAGTTATTTCAAAGTGGTGAGACTTGTTTGGTGTTGTAAAGAATGAATTAAAGTGTTGGATTTTAAAGATTTGGTATATTGGTAAATTTGTGTGAAATTGTAAAATTAGGGTTCTTACCCTTTCCAAATTTAGGGATTTTCATATATGTGATGTATTATGGTATGTACATGATGCATGTTAATTTTTGGGTTGATTGGATTTGATCTTGTCATGTTAGAACATAAAATGACCAAAATGTAATTATCCGAAAATTTGTGGTGCTCTCGGCAATTAGGCATAATTTGGGTGATTTTGTTTGCAATCTGATTTTGATGAGTTGGACTTGCGAAAATCATTTTAGAAATGATTTAGAATTATCCAAATTTGTATTTGACAATTTTAGGACTAAAATGATCAACTTTCAAAGTCATGGGGCAATTCGGTAATTACCAAGAAATTTGATTTCTTGTGTAATTTTTCAGAATTTAATAATTGGATAATTATTTAAATAAGTTTATTTAGTTGATCCAAGAAAAATTTTGAAATCAGAAAATTTTGATTTTCCACGATTCTGCTACATTACCGGATTTTCGCCATAAAACCCCTACAAAACAAGGATCTTGAAATCCATCGAAAGATAAAGAAAAAAACCGACGAGATATAAAGCACTTCCTACCAACATAAATATAGGTGATCGTAAGAAACTCAATGGGAGTTCATCTTAAGAATGGAAAGACCTTGGAAGGCAGACCACTTAGAAAAAGAATTAAGGAAGTTTCGCGGATCTAAAGATATAAAGAATAACTCATGATAGCCCAAAGAAACAGGCAAGTCAGCATAAGGCTTGCAAGACTAGTAGAAATCTACAGAATTGACCAAATATAACAGAACCTGCATATCAGCCCTAATAGCAGGAAACCATGGAGTATACAAGAATAGACTTGAGAGTTGAAGATATTAGGAATGACCAGAGTGCTAGTACGGACGGTTAGAAATAGAGCCAAAGTCAAAACTTAGGCAATAATAGAGAGCGGAGATCTAAGAAGCATGTAAGAGAACGAAACACCACTGTTAGCCTCAGTAGCATAGCGTAAAGCAAAGAATCAGGATATAAAAGCAGTAAGCATGAAATAAGTAGTGAGAAGAGAATTCTGCACGCATAATAACGTAGATAATATAGCTTGGAGACAGCCATGCAAGTGAAGACCTTGGAATAAGTGATAAAAGTAAATAATCATAAGGCATAGATTAGTTAATTCAGTATGAGTAGCATGAATATAAATTTTTCTTAGTCCCCGACTATGGTAAGTAATTAGACACTTAACCAGACGCGCGAGTATATAGCCGTTTCCAACATAGAACCCTGAAAAAGTAAGAATAAAGTAAATAAGAGTATTTGACAGGATAGATGGATTACGAGGTGTCTAGATAATAGAGCCAATAAGTTCAACAGAACATAGACAAAAGACAAAAGATGGTAAAATTCCTTATAAGATAGAAAGTTGGAATTATAGTAAGTTAAACCAATCAAGAAGTCATCTTAGAAGTAGAACCCCTTAGGGAAGTAAAGATCAATGAAGTGAAGGAATTAGAGACCAACTTTCAATAAATAAAATGTGACTAATAAGAGTCTCAGTATAGTTAGAGAGAAGAACTGGATATGTGTGGCCCTTAACCAAAGATTTTAGTAGAGAGTGTTTTGAGAATCAAAGTTAATAGGGTTTTTAGGAAACTAAGATGCAAGGAGTTCAAAAGGACTAAGGTAAAAAAGAAGAAACCTATGCAACAAAGTAAGCTTCTTAAGGAGGAATAATAAAGAGAGTACAGTGGCACGTAGAGAACAAGACTCCAAAGGAGTTTCGTAGAAGAGAGAAGAGGTAATGCGTTCAATAGTTGAAAGTGATTAGAAGTAAGTTAAACAAAACGAAACAGAGACTTTTTAACAGTAGTCCCTAGTGCAGGAATATACATCATATATATATATATACATGAGAGTTCATAGGCTCATAAAACAAGCATTATGTGCAACTAGATTACCATAAGCAGAAAGGACTTCAGGATCAGTTCCCACCCAACCCTCTTGAACAACAGTCACAGAGATGGGACCTTCAAGGTTTCCTCAAGATATTCTAAGGAAAAGTGGAGTATATTGAAGGAATACCAGAAAATAAGACCTTCAGATTGTAGTTTAAGAATGGAGTAAAAGTGAGAGACAGTTCTAAGTAAAAGAGTCAGAAAAGAAGTTGTTCAGATGAAGCAATACAGAAATAAAGTAATAGTCAAATATTGACCGAGATTCCAAGGAACCAAATGTTTGATGAAATAGAGACATTTAAAAGAAATGAGATATTTCTTAGATAATAAGAAAGAGGATGGACTAAGGGAGTTCTGGTATAAAATAGGATGAAGAATGAGATGAAAAGAATACTAAGGAAAAAGTTTAGGCATGAAGTTGTCCATATGCAACGAATCAAGAGAAATTATTAAAGTAAGTATTGGCAGGGTGTAGAACCGGGAAAATAAGTTT
>SKCR01028439.1:0-19184 GCA_019454045.1 Zanthoxylum bungeanum
TGCGAAGTCCTACATTGAAAACGGCCAAATCCTTTGGTCACATATTTTATTATTCGACATTTATTTCGTGTTATTTGTCTTTTTATTATTTCACATTTAATTTACGATTATCGTTGTTTTATTGTTCCACGTTTGTTTTGTGTTATTTATCTTCCTTGTTATTTTGCATATTTGTCTCGTTGACTATTTAGTGTCATATGCATTATCATATTTCATGTATGTCAACATTGGGTTAATGATTGCGTTGCGTTAATGATTGTTTGTCCCTTTGTGGTATATCGGATGGAAACCCAGACGTAAATTCCGTAGCCGAATCTGAATGGACGGTAGTACGGTCTGTACATGGGATACAACTCTACGTACCGCTTGAGGAAATGTTCACGCATGTGTTCATGGGATTGCGTGCTCGCTTTCATTTCATTTACTTCTATGCATGCAAATTTTGATATAGGTGGTGTGCAAACTTAGATATAGGTTGTATGCAAACTTAGATATAGATTATTCTTGCATATGTATGTTGCGTAGACTTGGTTATATTATTGCATGAATCCGTTCATTACAAGTGGCATAAGTAAGGGACCATTCTGAACCCAACGGTTTGAGGTCTTCCCTTGCGAGGGGTGAGTGCGGCCTTAAATCATTTCCCAGTTCACGCTGGGTGGCGACTCCATTTTTATTTCTCCGGTCTAGTCCCCCGCGGGCTACTCCGTACTCCTAACCGGGCCGCGAACCTGGAACGGCGTCGCCGATTTCTGTGTCCTACAGTCTGGCAACTCCACTGGGGATAGAGAATCGTCCCCGAAATAATGCCTTGTAATGTTTGTGATTTTTTTTAGTTAACCGTGTCTACAGTGGGTTGAAGGGGTTTAATCAAAGGCACTATTAGAGCTAGGTAATGGTTTGATGTATTCCTTCATTCACTACCTTTCTATAAGGAAAAGCTGTGAAGGCACCTAGATAATCATTTACTCAAAGCTACCGTGATGGACTAATTTGGAGGACCTATTGTTTATTCATGTCACCAAGGCAATAAGAGCCTAAGAGGCTTGGGTATTTAAGAGAGTCCGCTCCACCCTCCCTCTGGGGAATCTTCAATAAGAAATCCATTTGACAGTCAGTCATGTATCATCACTCGTTGGCACGTACCTTAGCGTATAAAAAAGGTGCGCTCACTTGGTCGCTCGAACCCTTGAATGTGGAGACCTAGTTGTGGGAAATCCTTCGCTAGCGGGAGCCTTTGTCTACAATCCCATAAACCCACATGTGAACCATAATTGTATGACCAATAGAAACCATCCCTTTATGCTTGTGTTTGGGACTATCATCATTTGGATTCAGTTGGACCTTTCGTCATGAGCTGTGAACTTGTTGGGCCATTTAAATTGGGACGAGTTTGTGTCTTATGACAATTGGGCCAAAAGCTTCTAAAATGTCGATGGGCCACTTTGTGTTTGGGCCCCTATCATTTGAAGTTGTTTAGCCATGTTATCGCAAAAGTGTAAACCTGTTGGGCCTTTTGCATCTGGGACAAGTTTGCACCTCGCAATAATGTGATTGAATGCTTTAAAATGATAATGGGCCAACTTTTATGAAAACCTTGATGGGCTTAGAAAATCCAAACATGATCCAAGTATGCCAGAAGCATGAGTCCGATATCCGCACTGGCTTTCATCCAGAAAGGATACGCCTTGTTACGGCATATTTGTATACTTTTGGATGCTTCCAAGTTCATCCCCATGACCACGGTCGCCGAAAGCCCAATTCGTCATTTTTAGACAATGGCATGATCCCATAATCGGCTTAGTCCATGTTGTAAATGGGCGGTCTTTGTCTTTTAGCGATGGAAAGGGACAGAAGCAGCCAAGGTTCACCCCGTAGCATAGGAGAGAACGATTTTGTGTACCCCACATTGGTACATAAAATAAGCCATACCTAGGACAAAAATGGACTTACCATGAGTGTGGGAGAAATAAGGTCGGAAGGATATATGCTGTTTTGATAACCACGTGCATCTCATGCATACAGGCATCATGTTAACCCATGTGTCTTAAAAGCCATCATAGATATCCGTTGGGTTAGAAAAGAAAGACTTGTCAAGAAGAGTTTAGCAAACCTGGATGTCGGGGAAAAAGAAACAGAGAAAGAGAAAACGTTATGGAAAGGATAGAAAGACCATTGGGGGGATTTCAGCAAAAAAAAAGAGAAAAAAAAAAAGAAGAAAAAAAAAGAGAAAAAAAAAATTTGTTTGTTCTTAGTCCTAAATAGTTAGGCATAAGTCCAATGATGAAATCGTTTGCTTTAGGGAGAAATCTTAGAAACGATAAACTCTTGATGTGCTTTTATCTGATACTTTGAGTGATTGATCTATGTTAGACTCGTAAGCACTTCACTATAGGTTCTTAGCGGTGAAAACCTGAGTAGTTGGCAAGGTGACTAGTTGAAGAAATTGTAGGTCGGTGAATGACCGTTTGCTTGGATGTCTATCTTGATTTGCTTATGTTAAGATGTGTGGTATGGTTGAAAATGAAAGAAAAGTCTCTAAAGAAAAGAATTGAACCACCTATAACCGATAAGCGTGAAGCTACCCATGGGTGAGTATTAGGACCACCATGAGGAGAAATGCTACCTTAAAGGGTAGGTGTGTTGGAAAAAAAAAGAGAGAAAGAAAGAAAAAAGAAAAAGAAAAGAAAAGAAAAAAAGAAGTTAAAAATGAAAAGAAAAAAGAGAGAGACAAAAAAGAAAGAAAACCATACCACATTGAGTACAGAAAAGCAACTGCAGGCATAATTGAGACATCTAGGTTGGTTTGACCCATCAATCCCAATTTTTTGACGAAATCATTGAGTTGGCTTACCTGGGGATGAATCTGCAAAGAAACCTTTGCACACACACAAACTTTAAGTCTGGCTTAGATCATTTATTCAAAGGCTTGGATTTGAGTTGCATTGAAGGTTTTGAAGGTTCTGTGGTTTCAATACTGGGCATTCCTTGAGGGCAATAATATGTGTAACTATTGGGACTATTTCGTAGCATGTAATATAGTATGTTGATATGGAATGCCACATCATGTGGTACACCTTGACCTAGTGCAAACATATTAGAGCAGAAAGCTAAATCAAATCTGCGGGCGACCAGTCTGCCACCCTGCGAATAAGGGACAGAACAAAATCTTGAATCATGGGACCAAAGAAAATGGAGCAATCACCATAAAAGAACCGACAGAAGGAAATTATAAGCAGACCCAGGGGGCGATCAAAGACTTTTGTAGGCGAATGGCGTCGAGGAATACAAGGAAGGCCTAACCCATCGGAATAGGAAATACATCCATGCATACACATCACATACATGCAAATTTTTTTTTTTTGTTTTTGTTCGCAGGTGTTGAAGAAAATGAAGAAGCGGCAAAGACAAGTAGTTTGGGAAGGAATCCCAGGGTCGAGGCCCACTTTATCAGTAGTTTTGTGAACAAATCCCAGGGTCGAGGCCCACTTCATCAGCAGTATCAGGAATGAATCCCAGGGTCAAGGCCCACTTCATCAGCAGTATCGGGAATGAATCACAGGGTCGAGGCCCACTTTATCAGCAGTTTTGGGAATGAATCCCAGGGTCGAGGCCCACTTCATCAGCAGTATCGGGAATGAATCCCAGGGTCGAGGCCCACTTCATCAACAGTGTCGGGAATGAATCCCAGGGTTGAGGCCCATATTGTTAGTGGTTTCGGGAATGAATCCCAGGGTCGAGGCCCACGTTGTCAGCAGTTTCGGGAATGAATCCCACGGTCGAGGCCCACATTGTCAGCAGTTTCGGGAATGAATCCCAGGGTCGAGTCCCACGTTGTCAGCTATTTCGGGAATGAATCTAGGGTCGAGGCCCATATTGTCAGCGGTTTCGGGAATGAATCCCATGGTCGAAGCCCAAGTTGTCAGCAGTTTCGGGAATGAATCCCAGGGTTGAGGCCCACATGATCAGCAGTTTTGGGAATGAATCCCTAGGTCGAGGCCCACATCATCAACAGTATCGGGAATGAATCCCTGGGTCGAGGCCCACATCATCAGTAGTTTCAGGAATGAATCCCAGGGTCAAGGCCCACACTATCAGCAGTTTCGGGAATGAATCCCAGGGTCGAGGCCCATACTATCAGCAGTTTCGGGAATGAATCCCAGGGTCGAGGCCCACATTATCAGCAGCATTGGGAATGAATACCAGGGTCGAGGCCCACTTTATCAGCAACTCTTCGGGAACGAGGATTCACAAGCCGGGAATGACTCTCTGGGAATGGAGCATGGTTCGGAAATGGACCATCTCATCAGTAACGGTTCGGAAATGGACCATATCATCAGTAACGGTTCGGAAATGGACCATCTCATAGTAACGGTTTGGAAATAGGCCATCTTATCAGTAATGGTTCGGAAATGGACCATCTCATCAAGTAACGGTTCGGAAATGGACCATCTCATCAGTAATAGTTCGGAAATGGACCATCTCACAGTAACGATTCGGAAATGGACCATCACATCAGTAATGGTTCGAAAATGGACCATCTAATCAGTAACGGTTCAGAAATGGACCATCTCATAGTAATGGTTCGGAAATGGACCATCTCATCAGTAACGGTTCGGAAATGGACCATCTCATCAGTAACAGGTTCGGAAATGGACCATCACATCAGCGACGTCTCGGAAATGAGGTTTAAAATGCCGAAAATGGCACTCTGAAAATGGAGCACGGTTCGAAAATGAACCACTATCACATCAGCGACGCCTCAGAAATGAGGTTTAGCATGCCGGAAATGGCACTCCGAAAATGGAGCACGGTTCAGAAATAGACCACTATCACATCAGTGACGCCTCAGAAATGAGGTTTAACATGTCGGAAATGGCACTCTGGAAATGGAGCACGATTCTGAAATGGACCACTATCACATCAGCGACGCCTCGGAAATGAGGTTTAGCATTCTGGAAATGGCAATCCGGAAATGGAGCACGGTTCGGAAATGAACCACTATCACATCAGCCACGCCTCGGAAATGAGTTTTATCATTCTGGAAATGGCACTCCGGAAATAGAGCACGGTTCGGAAGGGGACCACCACCACATCAGTGATACCTCGGAAATGAGGTTTAGGATCCCGGAAATGGCACTCCGGAAATGGAGCACGGTTCGGAATGGGACCACTGTAGGGGTTAATTAGGGGGTGAGTCCGGTAACGCAGCGGAAGCGGTGAAAATCCGATTTTCAGATTTCAAAACTTTTTCTCGGATTAATTAAATAAACATATTTATTTAACATTCCACTAATCAAATTATGAAAATAAATTCAATAAAACATTTTAGGTGAATTTACCGAAATACCCTTGCTTTGATTTTTTGTCCGTTTTAGTCCGAAATTGATCCAATCAATTTTGAATGATTCTAAATCATTTCTAAGATGAACTTATGATGTTCAAAACACCAAAAGCAACAAAATCCCTAAAATTTGTTCACAAGGCCGAATGCATCATTTGGTGCCTATTTTGTCCATTTGGTCATTTCATGTCTCAAAACTCATCCAAATGAAATCCAATCAACATGAAATTTATATGCATCATATACACACACAAATACACAACATATATGAAAACCCCCAAATTTGGAATTGGTCATGAACCCTAATTTTTCAATTTCCTCAAATTGGACAAATTAGACCAAATAGTTTAAATCAATTACTTTAATCATCATTCTTCCATCCAATCCAAGTCTCAACACAATGAAACAACTCAAGATCAAATCTAGGTCATTTAAGAGTGGGTCAATAACTCTAGATTAGCAACATGGTTTCAAAACCTTAAAAGAATCCTTATAACTACAATAGTCACAAGTTTCCTACACCATACATGCTCAACACTTCTATCAAACTTCCATCAAAAAAAAACACAAGAAATAAAGAAAGAAATATCTAAGAACATCACATGTTGAAGCCTTGAACCTAAGGAACATATTCCTCTCTAATAGTAAGTTTGAAAGACTTACTAAATTCCAAGCTATCTTTGATTTTGTCTTTCTTTTCTCAAGCTTCCTTTGTCTTTCTTCAATGGAGTTTTGTTTTAGTAAAGTGTATTAGGTTATTATGAAAGTGAAATGAAAATCAATATATACTTGTTCCATTTTGCCTTGGCCGAAAATGACCAAGCCAAATACAAGTAAATAATTTCAATTTCATTTCAAACTTTGTAATCAACTTGCATAAATATCTAATACAACTTTATTAGATATTTATTTAAGTCAACAAAGCAACTAACATCATTTACTTTAAATATCCTAATGTAAGATATTTATATTTTAATTAATTTAATCATTTAACAATTAAATAATCAATTAATTAATCAAATACAAATATATTAAATATAATATAATATTTACATTAAATATTAAAAACATATATTTATTTAGGATATAAGTCAAATAACTCATTTTGACTATTAATTAATGTGTATTTAAATTAATCAAGTATTAAATGTAAATACACAATAATTAGGCAAATGACTATCTAGTCCTTTTAGCACGTATCTTGCGTTTAACCTTTAAACGACTTTATAAATAATCAATATTATTTATTAATGTTGCTCTAGTGCTCTACGAGTATGTTTCATTATTGAGACTCTCTAGATTCAGGTATATCCGTCACGAAATCTAATTTCGTGTCCATAATCTATCCACCCGTAGATTATGACGATCACGGATAATCTCGCTGAACCATACAGGTCGAGGTCATGGCAAATGTATAATTCCTCCGTCACAGGTATCCGGATAAATCCCAGAGATATAGATGTAAACGTCAAATCTCTATCGGGATTATCCAGTCGACTATTCCATTAGCAATCTCAAAAGAATGTTTAGAACTAGCTTCTAAACTTTACCACGGGCCCATGGATTTATCTGATTGCTAATCATATGGACTACCTATGCTCTGGTACACATAACTGACGGATCCTATCTTGATACACATAGGACACCCTGAGGATCTATCTACACCCAACGAACAGGCGGAGGTCTGATCTAAATAGATCGGTGACGTGACTGATCTAAGTGTAGAAGATGTCTCATGTGCCCACAATGGCATCTCAAGTCTAAGAATCACAAGTGCTACTCAACCCAAGAAGATTCTTATTGACGCTGGTGTACCATCCATTAAGAATCTTCGGTGAGTCGTTCAGTGTTTATCCGCTATAAACACCTACACGTCTATACTAGTCTCCAAGACTAATGGTTCATTGAGAAACCATTGGAATCATATATTCCAGTATACGACATGTACCGGTCTCAACGGGTTTACTATACTGACCAAGTAGTGTAAACCTTGACCAGGAACTGTCTGAGAATGACAACGTCATGATACTACTCAATGTCCGTTGCGACGCTTTTGCAACTGTATCATGACTAATCATTCTCGGGTCATTACGTCTTTACCATATAGAAATATAGATTATATTATAGAAACTGCATATATTATTCATAATAATAATGTTTTACAGAAGTATTTAACAGAAAACAACCGGGAATTGGCGCTCTGAGCACCAACCCCAACAAAATCTCCCACTTGCTCTAGTGCCAATATCGATTGTATCTAATACCCATCGACTCCACGTGTTTATCAAACACTTCGGAGGTATGGCCTTCGTCAGCGGGTCTGCTACATTATCTTCACTCGGTACCTTGCACACGACAATATCCCCTCGCGACACGATCTCTCGAATGATGTGGTACTTGCGTTCCACATGCTTCGACTTCTGATGCGCCCTCGGTTCCTTTGCTTGCGCAATGGCTCCAGTATTATCACAGTATAACGGAATCGCATTCTCGATACTTGGGACAACTCCCAATTCTGTGATAAAGTTCTTTATCCACACAGCCTCTTTTGCAGCTTCAGAAGCTGCAATATATTCCGCCTCAGTGGTGGAATCAGCTGTCGATCCCTGTTTGGAACTCTTCCAACAAACTGCACCTCCGTTAAGGGTAAAGACAAATCCAGATGTAGACTTTCTATCATCGGGATCCGATTGGAAATCGGAGTCTGTATACCCATTAACCTGCAGTTCGTTTCCTCCATATATTATCAACTTATCCTTAGTACCTTTAAGATACTTTAGGATATGTTTAATGGCCATCCAATGGTCATTACCTGGATTGGACTGATATCGACTAGTTACGCTAACAGCGAAACTGATATCAGGCCTCGTACATAACATGGCATACATTATGCTACCCAAACACGAAGCATAAGGTTGGTTAGACATTCTAACCTTCTCATCTTCTGTTTGTGGACACATCTTCTTAGAAAGATGAATCCCATGTCTGAACGGTATGTTTGCTGTCTTACAGTTACCAAAACTATACCGTTCCAAGATCTTATCTACGTACGTTGATTGGGATAACCCAATCAGCCTCCTTTGTCTATCTCTATAGAGTTTTATCCCTAAAACATAGGAAGCTTCTCCCAGGTCCTTCATGGAGAAATTCTTACAGAGGTACGCTTTGACGCTTTGTAACATACCTAAATCATTCCCAATGATTAGGATGTCATCAACATATAGGACTAAAAATACGACCATGCTCCCACTGGCCTTCTGATACACACAGGATTCTTCCGAATTCTTGAGAAAACCAGACGATCTAATAATCTCATCGAATCGAAGATTCCAACTTCGTGAAGCTTGTTTAAGTCCATAAATGGACTTCTTAAGCTTACATACCATACCCGAGGTTTCGCTGGATGTGAAACCTTCCGGCTGTTCCATATAGATTTCTTCATCAAGAAATCCATTTAGAAAAGCCGTTTTGACATCCATTTGCCAAATCTCGTAGTCATGATACGCAGCTATAGAAAGCAAAATCCGGATAGACTTAAGCATTGCTACCGGCGAAAAAGTTTCATCGTAGTCGACGCCAGGTCGCTGCGTGTAACCTTTTGCTACCAGTCGGGCCTTGTAAGTTTCAACCTTACCGTCAGGCCCGCGCTTCCTCTTGTAAACCCATTTACAACCGATAGGAACAATTCCTTCGGGAAGCGGAATCAAGTCCCAAACTTGATTTTCATGCATTGAGTCTATCTCGGATTTCATGGCACTTTGCCATTTCACGGAGTCGATGTCCAACATCGATTCTCTATAGGTGAAAGGATCTGTCTCTTCAACTAAGAGAACATCCAGACTCTTTTCTTGTATCAAATACAAGCGTTCAGGAGGTCTAGATACCCTTTCCGACCTACGGAGTGTGTGTGTTGAAGGTCCTTCATCTACTTGAACTTCAGGTTCCTCCGTTGGTTCGTTGTTTTCAGGTTGGACTTCATCAAGCTCAACCTGTCTATGATTACCACCTTCTGACAAAAATTCTACTTCTAGAAATTTTACGAAGCGAGCTACGAACACATTTCGATGCTCGGTATCATAGAACAGATATCCCCTCGTGTTCGAGGGATATCCAACAAACCTAAACTTTTGCCCTCGAGGCGAAAGCTTACTTTGCTGAGTTACCCTGACATAGGCAGGACAACCCCAAACCTTAATATAATTAAGATTTGGTCTCCTACCGAACCATATCTGATACGGTGTCGTAGGAACAGCCTTTGAAGGAATCTTATTCAAAAGATGTGCGGCTGTTAAGAGACAGTAGCCCCATAAGTAATAGGGCAAATCTGTGAAACTCAACATCGATCGGACCATATCCAATAAAGTCCGATTTCTCCTTTCAGATACACCATTGTGCTGTGTGGTGTACCTGGAGGAGTATATTGAGCGAGAATCCCATTCTCCTTCATATAATCCATGAACTCACCACTCATATATTCACCGCCTCGATCTGATCGAAGGCATTTAATATATTTACCAGTTTGTTTTTCTACTTCATTTCGGAACTCTTTGAACTTTTCAAAGGTTTCCGATTTATGTCGCATCAAAACACATAACCGTACCGTGATAAATCATCGGTAAAGGTAACGAAGTACGAATAACCACTGTGAGCAGTTTGACTTAGTGGACCACATACATCAGAATGTACGAGTTCCAGTAAGTTAGTGGCGCGGTGTCCAACACCAGAAAATGGGGCTTTGGTCATCTTACCCTGAATACAGGATTCACAAGTTGGATAGGATTCAATGGTAAGATCTGATATCAAACCATTCCTAACCAATTGGGTAAGGCGTTTAACGCCAATGTGACCAAGTCTCATATGCCAAAGTTCAGTATTATTAATTACAGGTAAACTACGTTTATTAACTCCAGTATTTAATATATCTTTTGAAGTTTGCAATGTATAATGACCATGCTGGTTTGGACAACAAAGGATCTGAATATTATTTTATCATATAAATACAAAGAACTATTCTTAATATTAATACAAAAGCCTTCTTATCCAATACAAAAAGTGATATAATATTAGCGACACATCCCGGTACAAAATGACAGTCATTAACAAAAGTGTCCCATTCGGCAATGAGATCTCGCATACTCCCACTGCAACTGCATCCAAAGAGTCTCCACTCCCGAACCGCAACTGCATCTCTCCAGGCTTCAGTTTCTACTTTCCTTCAGCACCTGCAACGAATTGCAAATGTGAATGGGACAAGCAGAATCTAAAATCCAGCTGGATGTAATGGCTTCACAAGCCAAAGATAAATCAATAACTGGAAAAATAAAAGTACATGATGTAGATCTCTGTCTCTCCTCACTTGGGCAATGTAATCAAGACAGTTCCTTTTCCAGTGCCCAACTTTGCCGCAGTGGTGGCATTTGTCTTCAGAAGCCCTTTTGGGCTTTGCAATCTTCGCCTGTTGTTGAGGACCAAAAGCCTTCTTCTTCTTCTTGCCTTTCTTGTTCTTTCCCTTGGACCATCCTTGGGAAGAAGCCGAAAGAGAAGTAATTCTAGGAGGGCGAGTCGGTACTCCCTTCTTAAGGTCCTCTTCTGCCGTGAGCAACATCCTATGTAGCTCCTGGTAGGTACAGACAGTCCCGTGCATGTTGAAGTACATCACGAACTGGCGAAATGAAGCTGGTAGTGAACCAAGAATGACACTCCTACCGAGAATTTCATTCAAGATGAGATTATGTTGCCTCAATTGATCGATCAAATCGATCATCTGAAGAACATGTGGGCTGACACTCTGCCCCTCATCCAGACGCGCATGGAACAGTTCCATGGCGACTTTGTGAACAATCACTTGTTCCTGGTTCTCAAACGATTGTCTCAATCGCGTCATCATACTATAGGAATCTAACATACCATAGTACTGTTGCTTGAGTTTCGGAGACAGTGAACTAAGGATGTATGATTTAACCCTTAAATCATCATCCTTCCAAGTTTCAAAAACTTGGCGTTTCCTCCGAAGCATCCTCGCCACTGCAAGGGGCAACGGACCCTCAAGAACATAACCCAGCTTCTCGGAATCGAGGACAATCCTCAAATCCAATTCCCAGTCTGCAAAGTTCTCAGCGCCTTTCAGTTTGTTCGCATCAAGCATACGCGCAAACTGATTTGTGGATTGTGCCGCCATCGCCATTCTATCATATAGATCACGAAAAACGGTTAGCAGAAATAAGCAGTTTCATATAATATCAAAAGCATAAACTAGATCATGGATTTTTAATCTAATATGCCCCTCCCACTAAATCATGCAATACTGTAATCCCAAAACAGAATACAAATATTTAATGATTAAATTAAATACTAATAGTGAAAAGTGGATCCCGTGAATATATTTCGGCTCACAGCAGAGGCACGGTCTCGCCTACGTATATTCATCAGGTAGACAACTCATTTGTCAATCATTCACTAATGACTCCTAAGTATCCGGTCCTGGCCGTTTCTCGTTGTCGCTGCGAAGGCAGGCCCACAAGGAGACGTACCAAGGTTAAACTCGTCAATGGTAAACTCAAGTTACTTACGTAATCCTGACAGCTAGGGCACGTTCAGAATTCCGCTTTTACTTGAATTTACCTAGTATCTGATATACATCCGGTATAAATAAATCTTTATCGGCTACATCCTCACAGCAGAGGCACGGTCTCGGATGTAGTCACAAAGAAGTATTCATAAACCGTATTGACAAGACGGACCATATAACATGCATCAAATACATAATTACATTCAAACCTTATTAATTAGGGATTTTCCGCTAAGTGTCATACACCCTAAATCTAACCAATTTAGATCTAATAAGCATGCAAATTATCATAATTAGGAAAATCAATTCAAGGCAGAATGATGGCAGAACTCGATTAGGAAACAAAGAATTTAAGAAATCGATACATAAGAGCATTAATGATGATTGGATATTGAATTGCAAATTTTAATTTTGGAATTTATTATTTATTATAAATAAATTAAATTATAATATAAATATCTAGAAACAGATAACATTGATTCAATGAAGGATCATATTAGGTGAATCAGACTAGAATACCATGGTTAATTGGGTGATCCGGTAACGCAGCGAAGCATTGAAAATCCGATTTTCAGATTTCAAAAATTTTTCTCGGTTAATAAATAAACATATTTAGTTAACATTCAATAATCCAATTATGAAAATAAATTCAATAAAACATTTTAGGTAATTTACCGAAATACCTTGCTTTGGTTTTTGCCGTTTTGTCCGAAATTGATCCAATCAATTTTGAATGATTCTAAATCATTTCTAAGATGAACTTATGATGTTCAAAACATCAAAACACCAAAACCAACAAAATCCCCAAAATTTGTTCACAAGGCCGAATGCACCATTTGGTGCCTATTTTGTCCATTTGGTCATTTCATGTCTAAACTCATCCAAATGAAATCCAATCAACATGAAACTTTATATGCATCATATACACACACAAATACACAACATATATGAAAACCCCCAAATTTGGAATTGGTCATGAACCCTAATTTTTCAATTTCCTCAAATTGGACAAATTAGACCAAATAGTTTAAATCAATTACTTTAATCATCATTCTTCCATCCAATCCAAGTCTCAACACAATGAAACAACTCAAGATCAAATCTAGGTCATTTAAGAGTGGGTCAATAACTCTAGATTAGCAACATGGTTTCCAAAAACCTTAAAAGAATCCTTATAACTACAATAGTCACAAGTTTCCTACACCATACATGCTCAACACTTCTATCAAACTTCCACCAACAAAAAACACAAAGAAATAAAGAAAGAAATAATCTAAGAACATCACATGTTGAAGCCTTGAACCTAAGGAACATATTCCTCTAATAGTAAGTTTGAAAGACTTACTAAATTCCAAGCTATCTTTGATTTTGTCTTTCTTTTCTCAAGCTTCCTTTGTCTTTCTTCAATGGAGTTTTGTTTTAGTAAAGTGTATTAGGTTATTATGAAGTGAAATGAAAATCAATATATACTTGTTCCATTTTGCCTTGGCCGAAAATGCCAAGCCAAATACAAGTCAATTAATTTCAATTTCATTTCAAACTTATGTAATCAACTTGCATAAATATCTTAATACAACTTTATTAGATATTTTTTAAGTCAACAAAAGCAACTAACATCATTTACTTTAAATATCCTAATGTAAGATATTTATATTTTAATTAATTTAATCATTTAACAATTAAATAATCAATTAATAATCAAATACAAATATATTAAATATATATATAATATTTACATTAAATATTAAAAACATATATTTATTTAGGATATAAGTCAAATAACTCATTTTGACTATTAATTAATGTGTATTTAAATTAATCAAGTATTAAATGTAAATACACAATAATTAGGCAAATGACTATCTAGTCCTTTTAGCACGTATCTTGCGTTTACCTTTAAACGACTTTATAAATAATCAATATTATTTATTAATGTTGCTCTAGTGCTCTACGAGTATGTTTCATTATTGAGACTCTCTAGATTCAGGTATACCCGTCACGAAATCTAATTTCGTGTCCATAATCTATCCACCCGTAGATTATGACGATCACGGATAATCTCGCTGAACCATACAGGTCGAGGTCATGGCAAATATATAATTCCTCCGTCACAGGTATCCGGATAAATCCCAGAGATATAGATGTAAACGTCAAATCTCTATCGGGATTATCCAGTCGACTATTCCATTAGCAATCTCAAAAGAATGTTTAGAACTAGCTTCTAAACTTTACCACGGGCCCATGGATTTATCTGATTGCTAATCATATGGACTACATATGCTCTGGTACACAGAACTGACGGATCCTATCTTGATACACATAGGACACCCTGAGGATCTATCTACACCCAACGAACAGGCGGAGGTCTGATCTAAATAGATCGGTGACGTGACTGCCGTCTAAGTGTAGAAGATGTCTCATGTGCCCACAATGGCATCTCAAGTCTAAGAATCACAAGTGCTACTCAACCCAAGAAGATTCTTATTGACGCTGGTGTACCATCCATTAAGAATCTTCGGTGAGTCGTTCAGTGTTTATCCGCTATAAACACTACACGTCTATACTAGTCTCCAAGACTAATGGTTCATTGAGAAACCATTGGAATCATATATTCCAGTATACGACATGTACCGGTCTCAACGGGTTTACTATACTGACCAAGTAGTGTAAACCTTGACCAGGAACTGTCTGAGAATGACAACGTCATGATACTACTCAATGTCCGTTGCGACGCTTTTGCAACTGTATCATGACTAATCATTCTCGGGTCATTACGTCTTTACCATATAGAAATATAGATTATATTATAGAAACTGCATATATTATTCATAATAATAATGTTTTACAGAAGTATTTAACAGAAATACAACCGGGAATTGGCGCTCTGAGCACCAACCCCAAAACAACCAAACTATCACAACCGCGATTGCCTCGGAAATGAGGTTTAACATGCCGGAAATGGCGCTCTGGAAATGGAGCAAGGTTCGAAAGGGGACCACAACTATCACAACCGCGACGCCTCATGAATGAGGTTTAGCATGCCGGAAATGGAGCACGGTTCGGAAATGGACCATAATCACAACTCAATAACGGTTCGGAAATGGACCACCTCTCATCGGTTCAGTTCTGTAGTGATTCCTAGAGATCGCAGCATCTTGCAGGGATGAACCTCATGGGTCACAGCACCTCACCACCAGATCAACTCAGTTCGAAGCAACAGACAAGTCATACAGCAGCTGGCGAGCCATGTAAGTAAAAATGCATTGCATAACTTTGATAGGATTGTAACTATCACACACTACACAAGTCCCATCAAAGTGGGGGTGACTGTGGGCACTGTATTTTTGCATATAAGTCTCGATGATGAGCCTCGTATGGAGGCACTACCCGATAAGTTGCGGAAGTCGCAGGAAACGGACGTCGGAAGGGAAAATTCAGAAATCAATACCTTGTTGGACTTAATTCGTTTGCTTAGCTTCGGGTTCGCTCGTTGGATCTCTGTTTTAAAATTCATCCTCGACCCAAAACCCTATAACATACACCAAACCACACGCCCAAGCCCACCAAAAAGGCCAAGCCACACGCCCAAGCCTCCAAGCCCAATCCAAAATAATTAAACACATGTTAAAATCCAAATCAAATCACCTTCCCAAATTAAATAAATCAAATCAAATCACCTTCCCAAATTAAATAAATCAAATCAAATCACATGTCTAAACTAAATAAATTAAATAAATCATTCTCCTAAACTAAATAAATCACATTCCTAAATTAAAGAAATCATTTCCTTATAACAAACTAATTAAATCTTCCCCATGATTATACAATATCTGTTTCCTACCCATACAAGGACAACTCTAACCCACTCTTATAAAAAAAGAGCTCACTTCTCACTCCCCACAACTCTCCCTCTCTCTCTCTCACGCTTCTCTCTCTCTCACGCCCCTAAGCAGCCAACAAACCTTAACAACTCTCTCTCTCTCTCTCTCTCTCTCTCTCTCATACAATTCTCGCACCATCCTCTCTCGGTCCCTCTCTATTCTCATTTCCTTCTAACCCCTCTCATCTCTCTTTGGAACACAATAGCAAACAAAATAAACCCTAGGAGACACTCACGCACGGTGTCGTCACTCAGACCCTAGACACACGCGGCTCACACTTTGAAGCAGCCACAAACCGACAAAATACAAAGCCACAAAGCATCAAGCAAACTAAACATTCATGGCAAACCCTTAGCCCCCTAACATCTTCACGACACAAAGCATTCGGTTAATCTCTCATCTCTCCACCTCTCGCCTCCATATCCTCCCTATTTTTCTTTTCCCACTGATTTAGCCATAACATAAAAAAGCCAAACCCTAAGATAACCTTCTCTCTCTTGGTACTTAGAACCCTAATCTGCCACTCAGTCAGCCACTCAAAGCCAATAAACCCTCAACGTGAGCAGAGCTCATTCACGGTTCACACAAGACAAACAAAGAGATAAACAGTTCACGGCCTCCTCTCATTCACCGACTCAATAAAACCTAAACACCTCCACACGTCTTCTCTCTCTCTAAATGACACAGCACCAAACTCACGCCACAACCCTCAAGTCACGACACGTCACCTCTCATACATCAAACCCTAACTCACGGCAGCCCCAACTCCCTCTTGTTTCTCTCTCTCATTCACCGACACCCTCAGAATATAAAACATAAATAACCTCCACCGACTTCAACACACACAGCTCTCCACGTAAAACACACTCATACAGTCACGTAGAAACAACTCACCGAGCCAAATACACCACACAGACCTTGGACACTGCGACACAACACCCACGTCTATTCTTCACATGAGCCTCACCTTTAACCGACCATAAAACCAACACCATAAGCCCTGACCGAATACAAAAACAAAAAAAACCAGCCAGCCCGTTACCGAGAATCAACTCCTAAAACAGCCCTTAAACCAGTTCAAAAATAACCCAGAAACAGCGACCGAAATAGACACGCAAACAGCAGCAAAATATGTCAAAAACAGCGAGGAAAACACGGACAAAACAACGAAACAGTGAGCGAAACTGTGAACCAGAAAACCAGAAAAATAGTGAAGCGTTAACCCTTCCGGCGACGTCCCAACACACTCCCGGGAAACTACTTAAAAGGTAAGACCTGAGGGCACCATTTTTTATATTTTATTTTGTCGTACTAGAAACGGCATGCTTGGTTGGACGTGAAATATGTGCATCCGGGCATGCGAAGTCCTACATTGAAAATGGCCAAATCCTTTGGTCACATATTTTATTATTCGGCATTTATTTCGTGTTATTTGTCTTTTTATTATTTCACATTTAATTACGATTATCGTTGTTTTATTGTTCCGTGTTTGTTTTGTGTTATTTATCTTCCTTGTTATTTCGCATACTTGTCTCGTTGACTATTTAGTGTCATATGCATTATCATATTTCATGTATGTCAACATTGGGTTAATGATTGTGTTGCGTTAATGATTGTTTGTCCCTTGTGGTATATCGGATGGAAACCCAGACGTAAATTCCGTAGCCGAATCTGAATGGACGGTAGTGCGGTCTGTACATGGGATACAACTCTACGTACCGCTTGAGGAAACGTTCACGCATGTGTTCATGGGATTGCGTGCTCGCTTTCATTTCATTTACTTCTATGCATGCAAATTTAGATATATGTGGTGTGTAAACTTAGATATAGGTTGTATGCAAATTTAGATATAGATTATTCTTGCATGTGTATGTTGCGTAGACTTGGTTATATTATTGCACGAATCCGTTCATTACAAGTGGCATAAGTAAGAGACCATTCCGAACCCAACGGTTTGAGGTCTTCCCTTGCGAGGGGTGAGTGCGGCCTTAAATCATTTTCCATTGTTGGACAATTATGACCCATAGCGTCACTATTTGTACAGATCACGGTGTTGTTGTTGTACAAATTAACTATGTGACAAAGGAGATTTCACTCTTATCATTTGTGATTAGATCACCAAGATATATAAATGATAGGAGGTCCCTGTGATTTGTTCCTGGACTGAGAATGATATGAGACAGTATCAGTCCACGAAGGATAAATCATTAAATAACCCTAGTCAGAGTATTATTGAGATTGGAAATCGATAAATACGTAAAAGACTAGTATTACACTTGTGCGCGTTGTGAGGGCACGACGACATAGTTCTTATATATTTGGGTATATGATACTCACGCAAGTGTAATAGGAGGTTGTGTTTTACCGATGGTACGGGAAACAGCTTCGCTCTGGATAGACCCCTGCAGAATCCCATTGGTAGTATGACAATGTGTCTATGGGAGTCTACAATCAGGGTAGGTGTATTTGGTCTTAACCTGAGACTTGCACCGCTAATACTTACGACAATCAATATACTTTGGTTGCGGTCGTCCAGGACTTTAACAGGTTCTATGTACGCCAATGCTGGGTATATTGAGAATAGCAATGTGTTGGGTGTGATGCTAAGACGGAAGTATCACTCCAGTCATATGGAGATGATGGTCACATAGGATACGAAACTCGTTCTCTTAAATGCTCGAGCTATCGGGATATTATGACTAGGTCATGTATATCTGATTATAGAGACTAGTTACCAGACATCCGATATGTGTTTCGTACGGGGCAGACAAAATTCCAGCCCCAGGCCTAGCACGTGATCATTCGATACTGGATCGAAATAAGCAATACTTGTTGGGGTTGGTGCTCAGAGCGCCAATCCGGACCGTATTTATGTCTGATTCATGAATACGAACATCCCCTTATTCCATAATATTACTTATTTATGGTTGCACCTCTTGTTCTTATATACGTATACGATCTGATTCCGATTAGATTGAAACTAAATGTGGTTTAGTGATATGTATATATTAGACAAAGGCCCGATAATATATAATGCAGTACACAGTTACAAAGTTAGTTTGTAATTGACATTGGGAAGTGTCATTGCTATATGAATATTATCAAACATAGTTCCTGGTCAAAATTTGCTAACACGGGTCGGTTAGTCAAATCCTGTTGAGACCAGTACAATGTCGTATATCGAGACTTGGTCCGATGGTTTATCCCAATGAACCATGAGTCTAGGGAGACCGTATAGAGTGTAGGTGTTTATAGTGGATAAACACTGAACGGCTCACCGAAGATTCTTAATGGATGGTACACCATTGTCAATAAGAATCTTCTCGGGTTGAGTAGCATAGTGGTCTTCGACTTGAGATACCACTGTGGATGTATGAGACATCCTCCACAC
>SKCR01028440.1:0-19128 GCA_019454045.1 Zanthoxylum bungeanum
GAATCCATGTTATTTCTCAGGTTTAGTTCCCCGCGAGCTATTCCGTACTCCCAACTAGGCTGCGAGCCTGGAACAGCATCGTCAAGTTCTGTGTCCTACAACCGTGCCTACCCAATTCTCCAGAAATATTCTTAAATGAATATGTAATCAATATCAGGCGTAGTATACGTAGTATTGCGTATTGCGATCCAGTATCGGATGTCACGTGCTAGGTCTGGGGCTGGAATTGTGTTTGCCCCGTACGAAGCACATATCGGATCTCTAGTAACTAGTCTCTATAATCGGATAAACATGACCTAGTCATATTATCCCTTTAGCTGCAACATATAAGAGCACAAGTTCCGTATCCTACGTGACCATCATCTCCATATGACTGAAGTGATACTTCCATCTTGACATCACACCCAATACACTATGATTCTCAATATACCCAGAAGAGGCGTACACAGAACCTGTTAAAGCCCTGGACGACCATAACCAAAGTATATTGATTGTCGCAAGTATTAGCGGTGCAAGTCTCAGGTTAAGACCAAATACATCTACCCTGATTCGGACTTCCATAGACATATAGTCATACTACCAATGGAATTCCAAGGGGTCTATCCAGAGCGAAGCTGTTTCCGTACCATCGGTAAACACAACATCCTATCACACTTGCATAAGTATCCAATACTTAAATATATGAGAACTATGATGTTATGCTCCCACAACGCGCACAAGTGCAATACTAGTCTATTCCGCATTATCGATTTTCAATCTCGATAATACTACGACTAGGGATATTTTAATGATTAAACCTTAGTGGATTAATATTTTCACATATCTTATTAATCCGGAACTAATCATATGGACTTTTATCATTTATGTATCTTGGTAATCCAATTACAAATGATAAAAGAGCAATTTCCTTTGTCACATAGTTAATTTGTACAACAACGTCATGTTCTGTACAAATAGTGATATTATGGGTCATAATTGTCCAACAATGTGGGTCTCGGCCCTGAGATTCATCCCCAAAACTGAAATTGATGTGGGCCTCGGCCTTGGGACTCATCCCCAAAACTGAAACTGATGTGGGCCTCGGCCCTGGGACTCATCCCCAAACTGATGCTGATGTAGGCCTCGACCCTGAGACTCATCCCCAAACTGATGCTGATGTGGCCCTCGACCCTGGGACTCATCCCCAAAACTGATACTGATATGGGCCTCGACCCCAAACTGATACTGACGTGGGCCTCGCCCCAAACTGATACTGACGTGGGCCTCGCCCTCAAACTGATACCGATGCGGGCATTGCCCCCAAACTGATACTGGCGTTGGCCTCGCCCTCAAACTGATACCAATGTGACCCTCACCCCCAAACTGATACTGATGCGGGCCGCGCCCCCAAACTGATACTGACGTGGTCCTCGCCCTCAAACTGATACTAATGCGGGCCTCGCCCCCAAACTAATACTGACGTGGGCCTCGCCCTCAAACTGATACTAATGTGGGCCTCGCCCCCAAACTGATACTGACTTGGGCCTCGCCCTCAAACTGATACTAATGTGGGCCTCGCCCCCAAACTGATACTGATGCGGCCTCGCCCCCAAACTGATACTGATGCGGGCCTCGCCCCAAAACTGATACTGATGTGATATTGCATATCAACATGTTGTACTGCCTCTCACGAGAAAGTCCTGATAGCTAAACATATTTTCGTCCTCAACGGATGCTTCGTGTCGAAACTAGAGAACTTTCAAAGTACTTAATACACCCAAATCCGATCGTTTGCATGAGTGATCTGAACTAGACTCCTAATGTGTGTGTGCCAAGGCTCTTTCGCAGCTTAATCCTTAAGTAAGCCAACTCGATGATTTTGTCTCGGAGAATCGGATCAGTGGGTCTAACCAATCTGGATGTCTTGATCACACTCTGTGATTACTTCCTCGTACTCAACATGATATGGTTTTCTTCTTTTTTCTCTTGTCTCTTTCTTTTCTTTCTTTTCATTTTTGAACTTTCTTTTTTTCTTTTTCTTTTTCTCTTTTCTTTCTTTTTCTTTCTTTTTTCTTTCTTTCTTTTTTTTTCTTTCTTTCTCTTTTTTTCGACACACCTACCCTTTAAGGTAGCATTTCTCCTCATGGTGGTCCTAATACTCGCCCATGGGTAGCTTCACGCTTATCGGTTATAAGTGGTCTATTTTTTTCTTTTCTTTTCATAGACTTTTCTTTGTTTCCAACCATATCATATATCATAGCATAAGTAAACCAGGATGGACATCTAGGCAAACGATCATTCACTGATCCATCATCTCTTCAACTAGTCATCTTGCCGACTACTCAGGCTTCCACCACTAAGATCTCGTGATCAAGTGCTCTCGAGTCTAGCTGAGATCAACTATTCAGAATACTGGATTAGAGTACATATCGCACTTATCATTTCTAAGGTTTCTCCCTACATAAAACAATGTCATCACCGGACATATGCCTAACCATCAAGGACTTCTCTCTATCTCTCTCTTTTTTTTTTCACTCACTCCACGGAATTGTTCTTTTCAACCGCTGATAATGTGGGCTTCGCCCCCTGGGATCCACTCCTGAAACTTATACTGATATGGGCCTCAACCCTGGGATTCCTTCCTGAGACTAATACTGATGCGGTCCTCAACCCGGTGATTCATTCCTAAAACTGATGTGGGCCTCAACCCCATGATTCATTCCTAAAACTCATGACATTGTACTGTTGCTGCTTGTGGTTGGCTTGCCTTTGCCGCTTTCTCTTTTTCTCCGTTGAAACCTGTGAATACAAAGAAAACAAAACACAAAAAGAATGCAAGTACGTTACGTGTATGCATGCATGCATGGATGAATTTCCTATCATGTTGGGTTAGGTCTTTCCGCCAATTCCCTTGGTGACTATTCGGTCCTCTCTTTCTCAGGCAAAGTATTGCTTCAATTTGTCCATGTTGATCGGCTCAGTGAACTCGTTCCCTTCTAAGTCTGACTGTCTCACTGTCCTGTTTCCCATCACTTTTTGGACTATGTAGGGTCCTTCCCAATTAGGTCTGAACTTTCCTCTCGGATCCGTTATCGACGGCTTTGACAGCTTAAGTATTAGATCCCCCTCCCTGATCTTAGTAGGACGCACCTTTTGTTGAATGCTCGGGCCAATCTCTTCCGGTATAACTGCATATGATGCAGGGACTTCATTCTATTCTCATCCAGTAATGCCAAATGTTCAAGTCTCTGCGAGGCCCATTCTTGCTCCAATAACTCAGCTTCTGCTAATATCCGCATGGACTGTATCTCAACTTCCACCGGTAGTACTGCTTCCATTGCCTTCTTCTTTTCTTAAACACTTCAGCTGAATGTCATTTGCTTGTCTTTTGTATAGTCCTCCCTTCAAACTCATATATTGAGAAGCTAACTCCTGAATGATTATCTTGTTCTTCTTGAAAGGTGGAGACTCAGGCAAGTAAATGAAATGAACGTATTTATTTTTATTAAGAAAAAGGTTCGAACAAGTAGACAAAATCAATGTCTTATGATTAATAGATGTGACATCACAATTGAATGAGATCAGGAAAACAAACATCCCCATAATTTGCAACTTTGTCTTCTTCCGTCTTCTTGCTTTTCCCGGACATCAGATCCTCTAACTCTTGTAATTCTTTTTCCCATTTACTTTCCCCTTTCTACTCTATCTAATCTTTACTATTGTTGCCTAATATCCTCATGCGGGAAGCTTGGTGGTCGTGAGTTTGGAAGATAGTGCTGTCAGGTAGGCCGGATTTAATCATGTAGGTAGGCGGTGGGACGGAATGATAGTTAGGTAGGAGGTTCTCTGTATGTTAGGTTGCTCTTTCTCAGGGTCAGGTTTTTTTGGGAGTCTATGAGGTTCTGGATCTCATGCCTAAGGCGGGTACAGTTGTCGGTTTTGTGGCCTTTTTGCTGATGAAGGTAACAGTAAAGGTTCAGGTTAAGGTAGCGTGGCACAGTGTTTAGAAGTGGTTTAGGCTCTGAGGGATTTAGGAGTCATTGCCTTTTCAGCTCTTCAAATACCTCTGACAAAGGTCTACCAAGATTGGAGAATCGTCTGTTTCTGATAGGGGCAACCTTAGAGGGAGTGGGCTTGGTCCTTGAAGGTTCCTCAATGGTCTTTCCATTCTGGTTGCACAACTTCCTGTTATTGGCTATACGGGGTGCGGTCAAGCTGGCCACAACTTTGGTCAGAATTTGCAACTGCTCAGTAATTTCGGTTACTTTGGTCTCCAATTGATCCAGATGGGATCCCTCATTGACTGACTCACTCATGTTTGCTGGCGGTCTTTTGACGAGTCCTCTTTCTTCCCCAACCCAACGGGTATCTATGATGGCTTTTAGACACAAGGGTTAACATGATGCGTGTATGCATGAGGTGCATGAGATGCGTGAGATGTATTGAATATATAAGTCGGCCCATTATCATTTTAAAGCATTCAATCATATATTGTGCGGTGCAAACTTGTCCCAGTTGGAAAGGCCCAACAGGTTTACACTTTTGCAATAACATAGCTAAACAACTTCAAATGATAAGAGGCCTAAACAAAAAATGGCTCATCGGTATTTTTAGAAGCTTTTGGCCCAATTGTCAAAGGACACGAACTCGTCCCAGTTTAAATGGCCCAACAAGTTCATGTCTCTTGACAAAAAGTCCAACTGAATCCAAATGATGATGGTCCTGAACACAAGCATAAAGAGACAATTTCTATTAATTATACAACTACAGTTCTCATGTGGGCTCATGGGAGTGTAGACAAAGGCTCTCGCTGGCAAAGGATTGCCCACAACTAGGACTCCCCACTTAAGGGTTCGAGCGACCAAGTGAGCGTACCTTTTTTATACCTTACGGTACGTGCCAACAAGTTATGATACGTGACTAACTGTCAAATGGATTTCTTATTGTAGATTCCCCAGAGGGAGGTTGGAGCGAACTCTCTTAAATACCCAAGCCTCTTAGGCTTTTATCGCCTTGGTGACAGGAATAAACAACAAGTCCTCCAAATTAGTCTGTCACAACGAGCTACGGGTAATGATTATCTAGGTGCCTTCACAGCTTTTCCTTATAGAAAGGTAGTGAATGAAGGAAGACACCAAACCATCACCTAGCTTTAACAATGCCTTTGATTAAACCCCATTAACCTACTATAGACACGGTTAACTAAAGCACAAATCACAGATATTAGAAGACATTATTTTGGGGGCCGATTCTCTATCCCCAATGGATTCGCCAGACTGTAGGACATAGAAATCAGCGACGCTGTTCTAGGCTCGCGGCCTGGTCGGGAGTACGGAGTAGCCCACTGGGGACTGCACCGGAGAAATAAAAATGGAGTCGCCACTCGGTGTGAACCGGGAAAATGATTTAAGGTCGCACTCACCCCTCGCAAGGGAAGACCTCCAATTATTGGGTTCGAAATGGTCCCTTACTTATGCCACTTGTAATGAAATGATTTGTACAATAATTTAATCGGATCTACGCGACATATATTTCCAAGAGTATTCTATTACTAAGTTCACATGCATGAAAATAAAGCTCATATCTAAGTTTGCATACATAGAAGTAAGTGAAATAAAGGCAAGCACACAATCTCACGAACACATTAAGTAGATAAATGCGGGAATATAAATAAATGATAACAGTAAAAGTGTCAATAATGAAATGATATGATTAATTATGTAATGCAAAAGAAATTACCAAAGAAGCGAACATGCATGAAATGTGATGAAAAGAAATATGTTAACTGATGTGCGTTCGTCTAGTGTTTGAAAACACATTCGAACGGTGAATAGAATGTTCGCGTTCGAGAACGCGTTCGAACGGGATAAGACCTGATGCATGATAAAACAAAATGCATGTGTGTTTGAGTAGCGTTCGTAAACACGTTCGAATGGACTGAGACAGAATGAGTACTTTCGTGTAGCGTTCAGAAATGTGTTCGAAAGTGATTACCAAAACGGCATCTGAAATGACACAAACACATGCATGGATAAATAAATACATAATATAGGACCTCGTGTGCCCGATGGAACACATTTCACATTCAATCAAGTGCACTTCGTCCGGCGCGGCAAAACATCATGGTAAAGGTAGCCTTTAGGCATTTCCCTCGAATAGAGGACCTTTAATCCACCCTAGCTAGCCCATGCGCATTAAATTATCAATACATGAATAAAAAAATAAATAATATGGGACCTTGTATGCCCGATTGAACACATTTTACGTTCAATCGAGTGTACCTCGTCGAGCGCGGCAAAACATCGTGGTAAAGGTAGCCTTTAGGCATTTCCATCGAATAGAGGACCTTTAATCCACCCTAGTTAGCCCATGCGCATTATATTACAATGCATACAAATGAATAAGACAATAATATGGAACTTCGTATATCCGATTAAACATATTTCGTTCAATCAAACATACTTCGTTCGGCGCGGCAAAACGTTGTGGCAAATGTAGCCCTTTGGCTTTTCATCCCTCAAAATGGAGGACCTTTAATCCACCCTATCTAGCCCATGCGCATTATATTACCATGCATAAATAAGTAACATGCAGAAAGTAATAACATACTAACGACTAAATCATGCTTAAAAATAAATAACATACTAACGACTAAATCATGCTTAAAACGCAAGGTTGGATGAAACAAAACATGCGAATCTCTCAAGTGGTACGTGGCATTGTATCCCGAGTGCAAACCGTAATACCGTCCATTTGGATTCGGCTACGGAATTTACGTCCGGGTTTCCATCCGATATACCACAAGAGAGCACACATATTCCGTTCATCTGCAAATCACATCATGCACCAATCCACAATACTCATATGAAATAAAGTACTAAAATAAATGAAAATAAAGAATAATAAATAAAGAAGGTGCCATCAGGTCTAACCTCTTTAGTCGTCTCTCAAAAGTGCGGTATGCGGTTGTCCGAAGGGTTGATGTTCCGTAACTCTTCCGATTCACTAGTTCAACATTTTCCTTTGCTATTTCGCTGTTTGGGTTGCTGTTTTTACTCCATTTTCCTGCTATTTTTGCTATATTTTCTGGTCACTATTTTCACTATATTGCGGTAATGCGGGACTATTTTGGCCTACGATTTGTGGGTTTTACGGGGCATTTTCTGGTGCAGTTTTATGGTAAAATCTAAACTGTTTCAGGAGGTTTTGTGCGGTAAAACTGGGCAGTTTGTGCTCTAATAACTGGGCAGTTTTGGGGGGTTTTCACGGTAGTTTGCTGGGCAGTTTGATGGTTATTTCACGTGTGCATGGGTTGCATACAAGGGTGAGTGGAGTGAATGATCTCAAATGGTGCGTGGTCTGCCAGGTGCGTTTAATGCTTGAAGGCTGCTTAGGGGACGTGAAGTCTGTGTTTTGTTAAATGAGAGGCGTGAAGGGCTGTGAATGTGCATGAGTGGTTCTGTTGAATGAGGCTTTGTTGTAAGTGGCGTGAAGGGTCTCCTTTGTGTTTTTGCAAGGGGACGTGAGGTTTTGAGTGTGGTTTGTGAATGGTGTGTATGTGTCACGGTATGGGCATCTTCTGGTTTATTAGTGTCGGTCTGATGGTTCACATGAATGAGAGGGGAATTAGGGTTTATGGGGCTGTTGATGTCGAAGGCAGTGGGCTGTTTAAAGGGGGTGTTTATGTATTGAATGTAGGGACTGTTAAAGTGTTAGGGTTTGTTGCTGCCTTTGGCCGAGAGAGTGGAGAGAGGCGTAGATCACTTAAGTTATATTTTTGTGTTTTTGTGAGAATGAGCTAGGAGAGGCAAAGGTTGAGTTTGTGTCTTTTTTTATAACCAAAGGCTAGGGTTCTCCTTGTGTGAATAGGAAGGGAATCATGCAATTAATGGTGATATCTCCTAATTAGTATATCACAAGGAAAATATCTATTTAATTAGCGATATGATTTGGCTTGATTAGAAAGATGATTTATTTAATTTTGGAATGAGATTTAAATTAATTTAATTTAATTGGATTTAATTTAATTTAATTTGTGACATGTGTTTTAAATATTTTTAATTATTTTTTGATGTGATTTAATGGGCTTGGGCGTGGGGCTTGGTCTCTTGGGCGTGGGCTTGGCTCATCTTGGTGGGCTTGGTGTGTGGTTTGGTGATGTGTGGGCTTGGTGTGTGACTTGCGGGGGTTTGGGCTAAGGATGTGTTATAAAACAGAGGTCCAACAAGCGAACCCGAAGCTACACAAGTGAATTAAATCCAAAAAATACGTCAATGTCTGACTCTTCCCTTCCAACGTCCGTTTCCCGCGACTTCCACAATTTAAAGAGGTAGTGTCTCCATGTGAGACTCATCATCGGGACTTATATGCAAAAATGCAGTGCCTACATTGTCACAAAATATTTTTGGCTTTAGAAAGATATAATGAAGAAGATCAGGTATCTAATTCACTCTTGTTTCTTTTACTTCTCAACACTTGAGTAAATAAATTTTTCTCTCAAAGTCTCTCACAACTATTGTGAATGTGTTTCAATCATTTCTCTCCATTTGTGTGTATTGATTCAACTAATAAAAGAGTGGAGATGGTAGAGATAATATTCCATCCAAAAACCAACCACCTTTATCATTAAGCATCCAATGGCAAACACATAAATGTGAAGGCCATACCAAAGCATAAGAAGTCTTTAGCTAATAGACATAATAAGTTGGAGAGCATGGTAAGCCATATGGCTATGTCTCCAAGGTTACTAAAAAAATCATTACTTAATAATGGTTTAATTACCCTTATTATGATGTAGTAATTATCTCATAATTATTAAGAACTTGATTATCTCATAATCATGATTTGATTATCTCATAATCAAAGAATTCTAGAAAATATTAAGTTAAACTAAGTTAACATTATTTTCATTTGTGACAAAAAATATATTATTAATCTTATTAATAATATATAAATATAATGTGAGTACATTATTAGATAATCTAATTATATTAGGTTTGCTACAGTTAATCGAGCTAGCATGGTGACCAAATGGACCTACAGTTCCGAGCTCCAATAATCCCGAAATATTAATTAAACCTTTTAATCAAATATTACGAATTATTAACTTCACGTTATTCCACTACAAACTCGAAGTTGAACTCTCGTTACCGTAGATGTAAAATATAAGTTGAAAAACTTCGGTGTCCATCGATATAGTCATTACATATGGATATAGCCCTTCACGAATATCTCATAAATAGAGCCGGGTCATAAGTCCGTTAAACCCCTCTAAATATTTTGTCTCTTAAGCACCATTGATTCTATAATGAATAATTAATTCAAAACAATTATGAATATAAAACTTTATATTCGTAATAGAAGAGTTGAGCGCTTAAATTGTTCAAGTCTCGAATCAATTCTTAAAAGAGATATTCTTCTGCTTTTTGTAAGAATGAGTAAATTTCATATCTATGTAAAATGTTCCCAGCTACACACCAAATCATATCCCCAAAATACGTAGTTATTAGTCAGGAATGCAACACTAACCTCACCATAGTAAATCAAATGACATAGCCTGTCATGCAGGAGTTCGTAATACACTCAGGATTAAGATCGAATCCATATATGACCATTTATTAGATAAAATAAATTTATTCGGTTAACGGATATTAAAAGAAATTCATATTTATCTGAGTCCAATCTTATATGATATCATCATACAAGGTGCCTCCATTCTTATGTCACTACATGAACGATCTCGGATCAAGGTCGTCATACAAGTATAGAATGGATCGCAGCTATAGATAAACCACAAATAAAATACCTTCTTTGTTTGCTCTCTATGTACTATTTAGATTACTAACTTCAGACTTAAATCCTCTTGTGCATCAAACATACATTAAGTCTGAAGGTACAAGAGTAATCAAGGTAAACAAGACAATTGGACAATATGCGATATAAATCAAAATGTTGGAGTTTGCTAAGGTCCCAAGGATCAATAAACAAGCATGAAACATAAGTGAATACAATGAGGAGTTGCGGAATACTCACATCGATCAGTTGAACGACGCGGGAGGCAACAAAAATTTCTTTTCTGCTCGGCAGTTGACTGCTCGTAACTCACTGTTTTGGCGTCCATTGATGCTCCTTGAACAAGCTCCAAGCTTCGTCAAATGATTCCCGGCTCATGGGTGGACTTCCCTATCACCTTCGCATGTCTCTCGGAGTGCTAGCTCTCTTGATTTTTGCCACAAAAACCATCACACTTGCTTCCCTCATTCACGGTTTTGCAAACCAGAAAACCAGAAAATTTTCAGCCCATTGGGCGTGAATGATGAAGAGAGAAGAGATGAGAGAGTGTTGAAAATGTGTTAAAATTAATTGATTTCTAAAATCAATTCAACATATACCAAAACATATAATAATAATATATGTCACTCAAGCTTTCAAAAGCTTTTCAACAACTCCCATCAAGTCACATCTATCAATCAAGTTGTCAAGTCACATCACTCAAAGTGACAAGTGATTTAACAGTTGATGTGACTAATGATTTGATGCTTGATTTGACTTGCGTGCCGCACTCGAATTCGAAATGCGAATGCGCTCGCAAATAATCTCGAGCTCGGGTTCGCTAATTCCAAATTAACGAATTTTCCGTTGCGACGCAATTAAATGATTACGCCTAGCGAAATCACTATTCATGTCGCTAATAAATTAATTCTAAATTAACTCGTTTGCCCGAATTAAAATCTAATTTTAATTCCGCGTCGAAATCCAATTTCGTTTAATATATAGAATATATTAATTTATCGATTAATTCCAAATTAATCGTTATCTCTCTTTAATTGATATTTTATCCTAGATAAAGTATCTTTGCAATTAATCCCAGATTAATTTTCTCTCTCATCTTATTAATCCCAGATTAATAAAAGTGTGAGTCATACGTCATCGGTGAATCTTCGAGAAACGACCCATGAGATCCCGGATATGTTGGCAGTAAATTCGGTCGTCCGACTATCCGAACACGTAAGTACCAAGTACTACATTTTACCGATTTACAAGACAATGTTGGCTTCTAGCAAAGCGCCATGTCTACCCAATTCTCCAGAAATATCCTTACAGGAATAAAAGATCTATATCAGGCGTAGTATACGTAGTATTGCGTATTTCGATCCAGTATCGGATGATCACATGCAAGGCCTGGGGCTCGTACAGTGTCTGCCCCGTGCGAAGCATATATCGGATGACGAGCAACTAGTCTCTTTAATATCGGATAATCATGTCATATTATCCCGACGGTTGCAACCTTTTAGAGAACCAGTTTTGTATCCCTACGCGATCATCATCACCATATGACTGGAGTGACACTTCCGTCTTGACATCACACCCAACACACTACGATTCTCGATATACCCAGAAGAGGCGTACACAGAAGTCGGTTAAAGCCCTGGACGACCAAAACCAAAGTATATTGATTGTCGCAAGTATTAGCGGTGCAAGTCTCAAGTTAAGACCAAATACACCTACCCTGATTTCGGATTTCCATAGACACATAGTCATACTACCAATGGAATTCCGATGGGGTCTATCCAGAGCGAAGCTGTTTCCCGTACCATCGGTAAAACACAACCTCCTATTACACTTGCATGAGTATCTGATACCCAAATATATGAGAACTATGTTGTCGTGCCCTCACAACGCGCACAAGTGTTATACTAGTCCTTTACATAATTATCGATGTTCGATCTCGATAATACTTTGACTAGGGATATTTAATGATTTATCCTTCGTGGACTGATACTGTCTCATATCATTCTCAATCCAGGAACAAATCATAAGGACCTCTTATCATTTATATATCTTGGTGATCTAATCACAAATGATAAGAGTGCAATCTCCTTTGTCACATAGTTAATTTGTACAACAACACCATGATCTGTACAAATAGTGACGCTATGGGTCATAATTGTCCAACAATCTCCCGTTTGGCCTATAGCCAGTCACTCGAGTGTCTGACACCCGAACTATATACGGTTGGCTCAAACTGTTGAGGAAAGGCTTTCGTCAGCGAATTTGCATGATTATCATCTGATGCGATTTATTCGATCATCATATCGCCACGATGTATGATCCGAACGAATCAGATAAATTATCGAAGTATGTATCTGGATCGTTGATGAGACCATTAATTCTTTAGCTTGTGCTGACGCCTAGCTCAGCTGCTAACAGAACTATATCTAATCTAATTAGATTTATTATCGACCCAAATTGCTTCCATTGTTGCCTCAGCTGCAGCAATAACCCGCATTTTGTTATTTATTCGGTAACAGTATCTTGCTTGGAAGATTTCCAGCTCACTGTTCCGTTATTCAAACTTTGTAGTACCATTTGCGACTTGTAGTCGTTTTATCGGTTTAGGAAACTTGCAGTAGTGATCCCAGTCACTTCAAGTTCTCCTTCTCCATAGTCTAAGAATGTATCCTTAGTTCTCTAAGAAACTGACGGATGTTCTTAACATCAATCCAGTGACTATCACTTGGATTGGCCTGTTTGTGAATCCATAAACTCAAAGCGTATGAGACACCAGGTCGCGTACATTTTTCAATGTACGAGTTCTCGGAGAGTTTTCTCGAAAGCCAAGCTTTCACCGATTATTTATTATGGGAATATCATTTCCAAGAAATGACATATTATCATTATTTATAGGACAGCGATTGGCAGTGCGCTCCCACTAACCCTCTTATATACACAAGAATCATTTCATTTTGAATTAAATCATAAACCATTATGATTACATCAAAACGACAATTCCAAGAACCTATGTTTGCTTCAATCCAAACATGGATCGAATAACCCGCAAACCTTGTTTGCTTGTTGTGGTACGACAAAACCGACAGGATGTTGTAAACATCCTCCAAAAGGTTTCCTTTTCAGGAAAGTGATTTTCCCGTAAAGCTGTCATATTTCATAAATGAAACATTTAGCTTTAGCAAGCATTATCCAAATGGATTTACCATGGCAACAGGTAAAAGGTTGAATCGTAATCAACATAATGTTGATAACAATACCTTTTCACTACAATCCCAGCTTAGTACGTTGGTATGTTGCCTTTCATGTTCGTCTTCCTTGAAGACTTATAAGTACCGATAGGCACAATGCCTTGCGGTACATCAACTAGTATCCAAACACAGTTGATATACATGGAATCCATTTCGGATTTCATGGCACTTTGCCATAATAGGGAGTCGATACCTTGTATCTTTTCCTCATACGTAGTCAGTTGGTATTCCTCAATAAGATTAACATTTTTACGAGGTGAGATCAGAAACCTATACCCCAGGTTGTCTTCTGACTCTCACCGACCTACGCGGTTCTTGTGTATTCGAAGATTACTGGTATAGTTTCATCATTGATGAACTATTTGTGTTCCATTAAGATTCGGTCCTAGGAATATTATTACTCCGATTTTCATCGAGTTTTACTATCCTCCCACTTACCACTGCATTTAGGTATTCCTCTTAGGAAAACCGTATGGTGAGCAATAATTAAATTGTACTCTTGTGAGTTGTATAAATACTATACTTATGGTATCCCTAGGATAACCTACAATTGCCACTTATCCAATTTGGGTTTTAGTTTGGTATCATCCAAACATATGCCTAGCATCCCAAATTTACAGGAATGAGAAACCTGGTTTCTTTCCCGTTCATATCTAATATGATATATGTTAAACAGATTATTATGGAACCTTATTCAAAATAAGTTATGCACTATTTATACTTATCCGTTGAAGGAAATGGTAGTTTAGAGCGACTCATGATTAACCTTATCGTGTCCAACAAAATTCGGTTATTCAGTTCGGACACAACGTCCAATTGACGTGTTCCGGGAGGATTCCTCATTGAAAGAATATTATACTTTTTCAAGTATATTAGAAACTTGTTGCTTAAGTATTTTCCATTACGTTCTAACCGTGATGGTATAATACTTTAGCCGGTCTGTTTGTCTACTTCGTGTCGAAACTTAAAAGTTTCCGATTTGTGTTCTTCAAAAGAAACACATAACCACAACGAGATGCCACATCCGTAAAGGTCACGAAATATTCATATCCACCTCTTGCCTAGCTAAACATGGGCCCACTTGCTTCACTATGAACTAAGGCTAACAGATTGGTGGCATTTGCACTTTTACCAAGTAAAGGTGTTTTAGGCACTTTGCCCAATAAACTAGATTCGTAGACTTTATTTGAATAGAATCAAATTAGTCTGAGTACCCACTCTTCAAAAGTGTGGATATACGAGTCTGGTTTAATTGTGTCCCAGACAACAATGCCACAAATTAGTTTCTTCTGATCAAATCAGTTTGAGCTATTTGCTTGTCATGTTATATATTTGAGATTTATTTATATTCAAAATATAAATTCTGTTATTCACATCTAATGTGCTTATCTCAATATCATCTTTATATAATAAAACACTTTAGTGTTCTAGAATATAAAGGTTCACCCGCAGCGGGTTAAACACTGATACAGAGATAATGTTTCTAGTCAAACTAGTTACATTATAACAGCTTCCTAATTCTGCTCATAACAGATTCTGAACATCAGTATATATTTATGTACCACACTAAGTATTTAAAATCCAATTTCAATACTAGTAGTGACTATAATCTTGACAAACATATTTGAAGTCGGAACCTTGCTCGTCTTTAATTCCTTCATGTCTGCTTTGTCCAAACGGCAGTCACGCTTCCGCGATCCCGTTTGCCACAATTTAGGCAGACATTTTAGGATTTGTCATTTATCTTCCTAGAAGATTATAATGATTTTGCCTTTGACCTTTTCCACATTCCAGAAGCCTTTGGACAAGCCTTGGACTTCTAGAATATCGAAGTAAGGTGCGCCTTGCGCTACTTGCCTTATTGCAAACTTTGACTTTATCTCCTTGAGAATAGTCATTAACTCTCTAAGAGTTATTAATTGCAATTTAGTACTTCTAAGATTCTAAGGATAGATTCTTTGAAGATCCTTCAATTTCATTATCATACTTTAAGGATCTAATCCTTATTCTGATTCAGAAATTAAGGAGTCAACTGCGACAAGCTTAATAGATTAAGCATTAAAGTTATCACCACATAAATCTTCCAAAGATTATGCTCGACTATTTGCTTAACCCGGCTTAGGCCTAATATGTTATTTTATCAAATAAAGTAACTTATTATTTTCCACGACCATCCTGAAATTTTATTCCAATTTGAAAATTAAGCCATTTAAATATACATTTTCCCTAGGATTATGTTTTAAATGTCAATCTTTCAATTACATCTTGATTCTAATAGTCCAACTATTAATCAACTATAATTTAATAGATTAAAATCAATTATATGATTACTATAATCCATTATAAAATCAACTATAAATGAATAGTTTGAATATAGTCCAACTATTTATTAAAACAACAATTTAAATATTTGTCCAGCTAACATTTAATTTATTTGACGAATTGAAATTTGATTGAGCGCGTACGGCAAGTAATTAAATGAATATTGCAAATTCAATTCTTGCCTCCCACTATTTTTCGGCGAGCCTCTAACCACTTGTCGAGTACTCGGGAAACCGTGTTTCCTAGTGGGCTAGGATCCCTTTAAATATCACACAATCTTGACTTTGGCCAACAAATTGTATGATAATTAACTAGGTAGATATCTAAGATCGATTGGATCCAATCCAATTCCTAGATCCGGTAGGGGGACATCCAAGTCCGAAACATATATCTTATATATGCCAATACATGCAATGTATTGCGTAACCTTTTTCCTCTGAATCAACTAAGCCTTGGCTTTGCACAACAACTTAGTGATCCTAGTTAAAACGCGACCCATTGACCATGGAAAACTTCGTAATCAATGTCGATGGACAGAAGTGGTCTTAACTTTGGCCAACAAACCACAACTTGGACAAGACACCAATATGGAACAAAGCTCTCGTGATTCAACACATCCTCGATGGACAAAGGCCTTGACTTTGGCCAACAAGCCAATGCCAGTCTTGGATCTTGAGTAAGAATCACTCAATGGAAGGAAAAACGCTTAATATTTGTGACGGTTTTTCATCGTGCAAATTGGCAACCAATTTATTATCTTTGTTAAGGTCTCATCATCATACACCCTTAAACAATGCATTCTAACACATAATAAAGCGCGTATAAATAAATAATAATGATATGCGGATGGATACTTTACACAATGATCCTAGATCAAATCTCTCCTTTCTTTCTCCCGCTAGCACATATATTTACTTCTACCCGTTACACTACACTTCTAAAGAAACCTCATTTACATTGAGGGGAATATGTGAGAAGAGAATACAAAGAATAAGGAGGTAATAAAGCTTGAACTCGCAGGTCCAATTAATAAATCAATTTATTACAACAATTTCTAAATTGCCCCACTCATCTAATATCCATCCGAGATACTTATTCATGCATCGCAACCATGTATTAACATAAGAATGTTATCAATCAATCTAATCAAATTAATTAATCTGATAATTAGTGACCATCCAATGTTCAAACACGATTTGATTTGCTGCTCGAGTCAAACTCGTTTTTGCAAATAAGTACTCAAAGTACGAATTCTCGAATTAATTAAACTACATAATTAAATCCAATTCAATTTTTATTTAATACTAATTCGCTATTTAATTCCAAATTAAATACTACACTTTATTAACAAACCTATACGACTTAAATTCCAAATTTAATCGTTACAGGTCTCAAAGCCCGATTAACGTCCAACGTCAATTTAATTAAAGTCCAATGGGCTTTTAATTAATTTCTTAAGGCGTGGACTTTTGGTCAACTCGGGTCAAATCCAATAACCAAAGTCCAATCAAGGAGTAACCCCATAAGCCTATAAATCAATTTAGGCCCATTAGGCTCAATTAAACTTTAAAGGTTCATTAGTCGCATTTGGGCTTTATGGAAGCGGTTTTGGGCCTAATTGGATCCAACCAATTTTGCCTAAACCCATCTTGGTACAACCAAGCCCAATAGACCAATAACAACATTTCAAGCCCAATTTCCAAAATTAGCCCAATTCAATTAAATTACCAAATTCCAAATTCTTAATTTAATTAAACAAAGTGCATTACATAATTAATTACCCAATTAACATTTCTAAGACATCAATTAGCACTATTAATCATGCCATTAACATTAAAATATGTCCAACACATTTTAACAAAAATCAAACCCAATTACATGATTTACTACTCTCGGCAATTTTGGGGATTTTGTGTCCGATTCGGTTTCAATCCAATTAATTCCACAATCGACATTAAATCAACATCCCAATTGATTCCAACTCATCCAATGAATCAAAAAATCAAATATCACCAAGAATTAGGGCTCCACACCATTCGGCCAACTCAAGCAATTTGGGAAAAATGTTCCAATCACAATTTCTTGAAATTGATCCAATCAAACTTCAATTAAACATGTTATAAGCATATTCAAACATCCAATTCATTCAAATCATGCTCAAAAACATCTTACACAAATTTTAACCCTAAGTCATATTTCATTCTTTTCCTTGCTCTGATACCATTGTTGGAGTTTACTAAGGTCCCAAGGATCAATAAACAAGCATGAAACATAAGTGAATACAACGAGGAGTTGCGGAATACTCACATCGATCGGTTGAGCGACGTAGGAGGCAACAAAAATTTCTTTTTGCTCGGCAGTGACTGCTCGCAACTCGAGCTTCGTCAAACGATTCCCGGCTCACGGGTGGACTTCTCTATCACCTTCGCATGTCTCTCGGAGTGCTAACTCTCTTGATTTTTGCCACAAAAACCATCACACTTGCTTCCCTCATTCACGGTTTTGCAAACCAGAAAACCAGAAAATTTTCAGCCCCTTAGGCGTGAATGATGAAGAGAGAAGAGAGGAGAGAGTGTTGAAAATGTTTTAAAATTAATTGATTTCTAAAATCAATTCAACATAAAGTGTATTACACAATTAATTACCCAAATCAATATTTCCAAAATACGAATTAGCCTAATTAATCATGCTCATTTACATCAATTAGTGTCCAACACATTTTATCAAAAAATCAAACCCAAACATGCTTAAGGCTCCCCACAATTATCATTTATATATCTTAATGATCTAATCACAAATGATAAGAGTGCAATCTCCTTTGTCACATAGTTAATTTGTACAACAACACCATGATCTGTACATATAGTGACGCTATGGGTCATAATTGCCCAACACAAACAACTTTGATAAATGAATAATGCATTTATTATTATTCCAATAATCAATTTTGTTTACAATATAAGAAGTTATAGGGCATAAATCCCAACAATCTCCCACTTGAACTATAGCAAATGGGACATGTCATGTAATCTTAAACCCTTTAGGTGACCTTCAAAAACTTTAGCCGATAAGGTCTTTGTAAATGGATCAGCCAGGTTGTCTGCGGATGGAATCTGCGTGATAGTGACATCTCCTCTCTGCACTATCTCCCTGATGAGGTGATAATTTCTCTCAATATGCTTACCCCGCTTGTGGCTTCTTGTTCTTTAGAATTTGCCACTGCACGACTATTATCGTAATAAAGTGTGAGTGGTTTATCCATATCTGGAACAACTTCCAGATCTGCCAAGAACTTAGGAGCCAGACTGGTTCCTTAGCTGCTTCACAAGCTGCTACATATTCAGCCTCCATGGTGGATTCAGTAATACAAGATTGCTTTATGCTTCTCCATACAATAGCCCCACCACCTAGGGTGAACACTGATCCAGATGTTGATTTCCTAGAATCAACATCCATCTGAAAATCAGAGTCAATATATCCTTTCAGGATCATATCCTGACTAGAATATATAAGCATATAATTTCTCGTTCTCCTAAGATACTTAAGAATATATTTCACCGCCACCCAATGATCTAATCCTAGGTTGGATTGAAACCTACTGATTACTCCCACTACAAAATAGATGTCTGGTCTTGGCATAACATAGCATACATAAGACTTCCAACTGCTGAAGCATATAGAATATGTCTCATCTCCTCAAATGTTTGAGGTGTCTTAGGAGACTGTTCCTTAGACAAATGAATTCCATGCCTATAAGGTAATTTACCTTTCTTAGAATTATGCATAC
>SKCR01028441.1:0-19012 GCA_019454045.1 Zanthoxylum bungeanum
AAACTTCAGATTGAATTATTGAACAAGTCAAAATGTACAACCACGTTTCATCAGAACATATTGAAAGTTCTTGATATGTTCAATATGTGTTCTTTCAGAAACACGTAACTAAGTTATGACAATTCATAAACTAAGTTACGAAGTAAAGAAAACTACCTTAAGCAATTACAATTCATTAAAACTACATACATCTAATGTATCAGTTAATGAATCTTGGTGGTCCAATGACAAATCATTGGTTAAACGAGATTTTAATCACCTTCCTGAATACAATATTCATAAATGGATAAGGATGTGTGGTGTGATCTTGCATCAAACCATCCTTACCATATGGAATAAGCATCCAATGCTTAAGTGATAAAATCTCCTAAAGCACCGTCTAAATTATTTACTTTATCGAATAATTTTTCTTAATGTTTTATCTCTATGTCAATGACACTACTAGTTATATTTAAAATATATATAACAATTGTTTATAAAGAATAAGTAACTATCCAATAGTCGCAAATTCCGATATCAAATATCAAAACAATCGTTAACTAATATTTTAAATAACTAGACGGGAGATCTGGTATTCAATACATATAGTTGTAGTATTGTGAAAATCGATATTTTCTATACACAACTATACGCATCTCCTTTCTATAGCCTTACTATTTGCATTCAACTATTCACAACAATTGCAAATAATTGATTAGCAAATTGTGTTAGACACATTGCCTCTATAGGTCATTAAAGCTAAGAAACGTCATTACTAGATAAACAAATACCTAATGGGGCTTTCTTAATGCCAGTCAAGAATCTCGAGACATGAACTAATTCAAGTCAATTCTTACTGCATAAGAAACTATCCTCTCTAAAGTATTATATCCTAAAAGGGATATCTATCTAGATTATTTGTCATGACTTATAAACTAAGTCACTAACCATCTTGATTTTTGAAGAAAATCGGAACAACAGTTCCCGATTGTTTAGAACAATCTAATAATATCATAGTCTAGTAGTATCTAGAACCTATTCTAGAATAACTGCAACCAAGAGTCAAGTCAGATAACATATCAAAATATGTGTGCAGTGAATTAAAAGTTTAATTCTATCTAATATAGATTAAGGAAAATAAACAAGCAGCTATTTCCATAATAATACACACTGCCTAAGTTAAGGAATTTTTAAACTTAGCAGTGCCTCCCACTATTTTACGTAATACAGTAATCCCCAACGAAAAATGAGAATTAATTAATTAAATCGAATTCCATAATGGGAAGGGACCCCGTGAAATATTTCGACTCACAGCAGAGGCACGTCTCGCCTACGTATATTCACCTGTAGACAACTCATTGTCAATCACTCACTAGTGACTCATGGGTTTCCGGTCCTGGTCGTTTCTCATTGTCGCTGCTAAGGCAGGCCCACAAGGAGACGTACCAAGGTTAAACTCGTCAATGATAAACTCAAGTTACTTGCGTAACCCTGACAGTTAGGGCACATTAGGATTCCGCTTTCGCTTGAATTTATTTAGTATCTAATATACATCCGGCATAAATAAATCTCTATCGGCTACACCCTCACAGCAGAGGCACGGAAAAATATTTATAAACCGTATTGACAAGGCGAACCAAGAAACAAGTATTTCAAATACCAGTTACTTTAAAACCTTATTAAGTGGGGATATTCCATAAAAGATTCTTTTAATTTATTTAATCAAATTAAATAAATATATGCATGCAACAAGTAAAGAAAAGAAAAAAAACATTAGATTTTAAAGGGCTAATCATATCAGGGTGTCCAAAATCAGACTCGCTCTGATACCATTTTGTTGGGGTTTTAAGGGGGAATATCGGTAACGCAGCGGAATCGCAGAAAATCAAAAATTTACGATTTCAAAACTTTTTCTCGGATCAATTAAATAAACTTATTTATTTAATTATCCAATTATCAAATTCTGAAAACTTACACAAGAAATCAAATTTCTTGGTAATTATCGAATTGCCCCAAAACTTTGTAAATTGATCAATTTAGTCCAAAAGTTGTCAAATACAATTTTGGATGATTCTAAATCATTTCTAAAATGTTTTTCAACACATTAATGCATTAAAAATTATTTCACACAAATCCATATTTTTAGTCTATGTCGCGAGCCACCGAAAAATTTCCAATTAATTAAATTTGGTCCTTTTGTTCAAAACTTGCCAAGATCAAATCCAATTAACCTAAAATTTTACATGCATCATATTCATACCATAATACATCACATATATGAAAATCCCCAAATTTGGAGAGGTTTATGAACCCTAATGTTTTCAATTTCACCAAATTATTTCCAATTTTTACCAAATCTTTCAAATCCAACACTTAATCCATTCAATACTTCACCAATCTAGCCTCACAAATTTTAAACAATTCTAGAACAATTCTAGGTCACCAAGGAGTGGCTACCAACTCTAGAATGGCAACTTGATTTTCCAAAAATCAAAAGTAGTAAAGTAAAACCAGTTTAAGCTCACTTACATGCATCAATTTTTCACACAAGTGCTCAACCAAATAAACACAAACTATAATAGAAGAAAGAACATCAAAGCAACACAAAATGATGCCAAGAATACTAGAAACAATTTCCATGTTGAAAGCTTTAAAGAAAACTTACAAAACTCAAAGATTTACAAGCTTTTCCTTGTGCCTTCAAGCTTTTCTCTCAACTTTTTTATGTTTATTTTGTCTCAAATGAACTTCTTAAAACCCTAAAATGAAATGAAACAATATATACTTCACCAAAATTAGCCCTAGGCCGAATATTGTGAAGAAAAAAATAAAAATATCTAGATATTTTTACTTTGTTTCATTTATTCACAAACTTGTCAACTTGTTTTCTAATTCATTACACTTTAATGAATTATTCAACCAAGTCAACAATGCAACTTGAAAAATATAACAATTATATTTATTTTAGGGGTATTGCCGAATGTGTGAATAAAAAAGAAGAAAAGGGATATTTCAATTTTAACCAATTAAAAACAATATCAAGGAAGTCAATTCAATTTGACAACCTTTTCCTTTAAGTATAAAGTCAATAATTTACACTTATAATCAATTCCTAACTTTATCATTTGGTGAAATATTTATATTTTAATTATATTAATCATTTAACAATAAATACAAATATTCTCAAATATATGTATTATATTTACTTTAAATATCTCAAATACATATATTAATGATATATGTCAAATACCTTTATTTGAAAATTTATTAATGTGTATTTAATAATATCATATATTAAATACAAATACACATTAATTAGGAAATGACAGTTCGGCCCGTTCGCATGTATTTTTCGTTTAACGTTTAAACGATTTATAAATAATCATTATTATTAAAACAAAGTTACTATAGTGCTCTACGAGTATATTTCATAAGTGAGACTCTCTAGATTCAGGTATATCCATCACAAAATCCAATTTCGTGTCCATAATTTACCCACCCGTAAATTATGACGACCACACATAAAACTAGCTGAATCATACGGTCGAGGTCATTGCATACGTATAATACATCCGTCACAGGTATCCGGATAATCCCAGAGATATAGATGTAAACGTCAAATCTCTATAGGTATTATCTCATCGACGTTTCTATTAGCAATCTATAAATAACATTCGGAACTCACTTCCGAAGTATACTATGGCCATAGATTTAACTGATTGCTAATCACATATGGATTACATATGCTCTGTACACAGAACTGACGGATCCTATCTTGACACACACAAGATATCCTAAGGATCGGTCCACACCCAACGAACAAGCGGATGTCTGATCTAAATAGATCGGTGACGTGACTGCCATCTAAGTGTGGAGGATGTTCATTACATCCACAGTGGTGTCTCAAGTCGAATGAACCACTATGCTACTCAACCGAGAAGATTCTTATTGACGTTGGTGTACCATCCATTAAGAATCTTCGGGTGAGTCGTTCAGTGTTTATCCATTTTTAAACACCTACGCGTCTATACGAGTCTCCTAAGACTCATGGTTCATTGGGATAAACCATCGGACCAAGTCTCGATATACGACATGTATGGTCTCAACGGATTTGACTAACTGACCCGTGTTAGTGAATCTTGACCAGGAACTATATTTGATAATATACATTTAGCAGTGACACTTCCCAATGTCAATTACAAACTAACTTTGTGACTGTGTACTGCAACATATATTATCGGGCTTTTGTCTAATATATACATATCACTAAACCCTATTTGGTTTCAATCTAATCGTAATCAGATCGAATACCTATATAAAAACAAGAGGTGCAACCATAAATAAGTAATATTATGGAAAAATGAATTGATCGTATTCATGAATCAGACATAAATACGGTCCGGATTGGCGCTCTGAGCACCAACCCCAACAATACGTATGTAGTGACCTTGACCTGTATGATTCAGTGAGGTTATCCGTGTTCGTCATAATTTACGGGTGGGTAAATTATGTACACGAAATTTGATTTCGTGACAGATATGCCTCAATCTAGAGAGTCTCGCTAATGAGATATATTCGTAGAGCACTAGGACAACTGTTATGAATAATACTGATTATTTATAACTCGTTTAATGGTTAAACGAAAAATACATGCAATCAGACTTAACGGTCATTTCCGAATTAATGTGAATTTGTATTTAATATTTGATATTATTAAATACATATTAATTAAATATCAATTTTGAGATATTTAAATTATATCATGAATATATGTATTTGAGATATTAATGTAAATATAATACATATATTTAAGATATTTATATTTATTAATTAATTATTAATTGTTAAATAATTAAATTAATTAATAAAATAAATATCTTTATGTCATGATTTAGTTGGAAATGACATGGTTTAATTGGAACACATTTTTATCACTTTATTAAAGTTAAAGTGTTGCCTTTATTAAACTAAAATGTGTACCAATTAAAATCAAACAAAAATAAATTAGTTATTATTTATTTTTTGCTTGGATAATTCGGCCAACAAGGGAAATTAACAAAATTGGTTTGTTTTCAATTTTTCTAACACTTAGACAACTTCACAAAAATTAACTAAGGAAGTTGAGAGAGTTTGAGAGTATTTGGTGAGAAAGAAAATGAAAAATAAAGCAAAATTGGATTTTGTAAGTATTTTCATTTCTTCTACTACATGAAAAATGTTTCAATAATTCTTAATTTAAATTGTGTTGTTAAGATCATGTCTTTTTCTTAGTTTGTAATTAGATTTGTTGTGGATGTGTTTATGCATGTATAATTAATTTATTTGCTTATTAATGTAATTAAGCGCTAATAAATTAATTAGAAAATTAAAGTTGCCATTCTAGAGTTAATAAGTCATTCATAATTAGCCTAGAATTTTTCTTGATTAATTTCATGATGGTGAGATTTAATTGTGTGTGGTAATTTGAAAATTAATGTTTTGAATTTTATTAATTTAATGTAAATTGCCCAAATTGAGTGATTTGTGAAATTAGGGTTCTTAACCCACTCAAATTTTGGGGCTTTTCATATATATGTTATAATTTGATGTATATTTGATGTGTGTCAAATTTGGGATTAATTGGATTTGATCTTGATGTGTTTGAACAAATTGGGCCAAATTGTAATTAAATAAACTTTTGGGCAGTTTCGGTAATTTAAAGAAAAACTGGGCTGTTGGCGCAATTCTGGAAAAATTTTGGTTTTGTTGCGAAATTGAAAAAATTATTTTGGGATTGATTTGGAATCAATTAAATATGTAATTGACATATTTAAAACTAAAATAATTAATTGCAAAATTTGAAAATTTGGGGTAATTTTATAATTAAAAGAAATATAATATATGGGTTATAATTTCATAATTTAAGTATGGTTAATTAAATAAATAAGTTTATTTAATTGTCCTAAGAAAAATTTTTGAAATCGGAAAAATCGTTTTTCCGCGTTTCGCTGCGTTAATCCTGTAATTCCTAATAAAACCCCCAACAAATGGTAAAATGGTATCAGAGCGAGTCTGATTCTGGAAACCCGATATATGATTATGCCTTTAAAATTTAATCTTGACTTTAATGCATGCATGTTTTTATTTAATTTGATTAAATAAAAAAAAACATCTTAAGCGGAAAATTCCATATTTAAAATAAGGTTTATAATTTAATATGTATTTGATGCATATTAATCGGTCTGTCTTGTCAATACCGCTTATCGATAAATTTTATGCGACTATATCTGAGAACGTGCCAAAGCTATAAGGATATGGCCGGTATAAATTTTATATGTATCAGATATATTTGATATTAGGTGAATTCAAGCGAAAGCGGAATCTTGAACGTGTCAAAGCTGTCAGGGTTTCGCAATTATCTTGAATTCATCATTGACAAGTTTGACCTTGGTACGCCTCCTTGTGAACGTGCCAAAGCTGTCACAACGAGAAACGACCAGGACGGAAAACCCATGAGTCACTATTGAGTGATCGACAATGTATTGTCTACATAAATAAATATACGTAGGCGAGAACGTGACAAAGCTGTGAGCTGAAATATATTCATGGGATCCACCTTTCACTGTTATGTTATGATTTGATTATCGCATATTGTGTATTCTGTTTGGGGATTACAGTATTGCATGAAATAGTGGGAGAGGTATTTTTAGATTAAAAATCCATGATCTAGTTAATGCTTTATGATATATTATGAAACTGTTATAATCTTTTATTTGCTTACCGTTGATTAGCTGTCTATTTGATAGATTTGCGATGGAGGCACCTCCAACCAATCTTTTTGCTCGTATGCTTGATACGAACAAGCTAAAAGGCGCGGAAAACTTTGCGGATTGGGATATGGACTTGAGGATTGTCCTCAATTCCGAGAAGTTGGGGTATATTTTGGAAGGTCCATTACCGCTTGCTATATCACCAGATGCATCTCCAGAAGAACATGAGACTTTCCAGTGATGGAAGAATGATTATTTAAGGGTTAAATCATTCATCCTGAAATCTCTTTCTTCTGAGCTTAAGAAGACTTACATTGAGATAACGATGCATATAGCATGATGACATAACTTCGTGAATCGTTCATGAATCAGGAACAGGTCGTGGTTCATAGAGTTTCGATGGAACTGTTCTATTCTAAACTTGATGAGGGGCAGGCTGTGAGCCCGCATGTGCTTCACTTGATCGATTTGATTTGACGAGCAGTTGAGGCGACATGAATTCCCTCTCAATGAAACTCTTGGTTGTAGTGTCATTCTTGGTTCACTCCCGGCGTCATATCGCCAGTTCGTCATGTACTTCAACATGAATGGGATTCACTGTTCTTACCGTGAGTTGCATAGGATGCTTCTCACAGCAGAGGAGGATTTAAGGAAGGAGTTCTGACTGACTCGCCTTCCGAAACCCACTTTATTTTCTGCTTCTTCCCAATCCAAGTCGAAAGAGAAAAAAAAGGGAAAGAAAAAGAAGGGTTTCAATATTCCTCCGTAATGTAAGACGGCGAAGCCCAATAGAGCTTCTGAAGACAAGTGCCATCACTGCCAGAAAGTCGGGCACTGGAAACATAACTGCCCAGACTATCTCACGCAACTACGGAAGGAAAGAGCATCGACATTAGGTACTTTTATTTTTCCTATTATCGATATCTCATTGGCTTGTGAAGCTATGATATCTCATTGGCTTGTACGATGCATATAGCAAGATGACACAACTTCGTGAATCGTTCATGAACCAGGAACATGTCGTGGTTCATAGAGTTTCGATGGAACTGTTCTATTCTAAATTTGATGAGGGGCATGCTGTGAGCCCGCATGTGATTCACTTGATCGATTTGATCAAGCAGTTGAGGCGACATGAATTCCCTCTCAATGAAACTCTTGGTCGTAATGTCATTCTCGGTTCACTCCCGGTGTCATATCGCCAGTTCGTCATGTACTTCAACATGAATGTGATTCACCGTTCTTACCATGAGTTGCATATGATGCTTCTCACAGCAGATGAGGATTTAAGGACGGGAGTTCCGATTCGCCTTCCGAAACCCACTTCATTTTCTGCTTCTTCCCAATCCAAGTCGAAAGAGAAAAAAAAGGGAAAGAAAAAAAAGGGTTTCAATATTCCTCCGCAATGTAAGACGACGAAGCCCAAGAGAGCTTCTGAAGATAAGTGCCATCACTGCCAGAAAGTCGGGCACTGGAAACATAACTGCCCATACTATCTCACGCAACTCAGGAAGGAAAGAGCATCGACATTAGGTACTTTTATTTTTCCTATTATCGATATCTCATTGGCTTGTAAAGCTATGACATCAAATTGGATTTTGGATTCTGCTTGTCCTATTCACATTTGCAATACATTGCAGGTGCTGACGGGAAGTAGACGACTGAAATATTGGGAGATGCAGTTGCGATTCGGGAGTGGCGACTCTCTGGATGCAGTTATAGTGGGCGTATGTGAGATTCCCTTACCCAGTGGGAGACTTTTGTTAAATGACTGCTATTTTATGCCAGAATGTGTGGCGAATATTATGTCCATTTTGTATTAGATACTGAAGGTTATAATGTAAATATTAAGAATCGTTCTTTGTATTTATATGATATTAGTAATATCCAGATCCTTTGTTGTCCAAACGAGCATGGTCATTACATATTGCGCACCTCACAAGATATCATTAGTAATGTAATAAATAAATGTAAACAATCTGATATAAATAATACTGAACTCTGGCACATGAGGTTAGGTCATATAGGCGTGAAACGCCTAACCCAATTGGTTAAGAATGGTTTGATACATGATCTTGCCATTGAACCTTATCCAACTTGCGAATCTTGTATTCGGGGTAAAATGACCAAAGCCCCATTTTTGGGTGTTGGACACCGAGCCACTGACTTATTGGAACTCGTACATTCTGATGTATGTGGTCCTTTAAGTCAAATTGCTCACAATGGTTTTTCTTACTTCGTCACCTTTACCGATGATTTATCACGGTACGGTTATGTCTATTTGATGAGACATAAATCAAAAACCTTTGAAAAGTTCAAAGAATTCAGAAATGAAGTTGAAAAACAAACTGGTCAATATCTTAAATGTCTTCGATCTGATCGAGGCGGTGAATATATGAGTGGAGAGTTCACTGATTATTTAAAGGAGAATGAGATTCTCGCTCAATATACTCCTCTCGTTACTCCGCAACATAATGGAGTGTCATAGAGGAGAAATCAGACTTTATTAGATATGGTCCGATCGATGTTGAGTTATACAGATTTACCTTATTACTTATGGGGTTATGCTCTTTTAACTGTCACACATTTTTGAACAAGATTCCTTCCAAGGCTGTTCCTATGACTCCATATGAGATATGAACCGGTAGGAAACCAAATCTTAGTTACATTAAGATTTGGGGGTGTCCTACTTATGTTAGGATGGCTCAGCAAGATAAGCTTTTACCTCGAGGCCAAAAGTTTAGGTTTGTTGGATATCCTTCAAATACGAAAGGATATTTATTCTATGATACTGAGCATCGAAATGTGTTTGTAGCTAGCTTCACAAAATTTCTAGAAATAGAATTTTTGGCAGAAGGTGGTGATCATAGACAGGTTGAACTTGATGAAGTGAAACTTGGAACCAACGAACTCTTGGAGGAACTTGTAGTTCACGAAGATGGAGAACCTTCAACACACACACACTCTGTAGGTCACAAAGGGTATCTAGACCTCTTGAATGCTTGTATTTGATACAAGAAAATAGTCTCGATGTTCTCTTAGTATAAGAGACTGACCCTTTTACCTATAGAGAATCGATGTTGGACATCGACTCCGTGAAGTGGTAAGATGCCATGAAATCCGAGATGGACTCAATGCATGAGAATCAAGTTTGGAACTTGGTTCCGTTTCCCAAAGTAATTATTCCTATCGGTTGTAAATGGATTTACAAGAGGAAGCGAGAGCCCGATGGAAATGTTGAAACCTTTAAGCCCCGACTGGTTGCTAAAGGTTACTTGCAGCGACCTGGTGTCGACTTCGATGAAACCTTTTCTCCAGTTGCAATGCTTAAGTCCATCAGGATTTTATTGTCAATTGCCGCATATCATGATTATGGGATTTGGCAAATGGATGTCAAAACGGCTTTTATAAATGGATTTCTTGATGAAGAAATCTATATGGAATAGCCGGAGGGTTTTGCATCCTGCTACAACTCGGGCATGGTATGCAAGCTGAAGAAGTCCATTTATGGACTTAAACAGGCTTCACGAGGTTGGAATCTTCGATTCAACGAGATAATCAAATTGTCTGGTTTTCTCTAGAATTTGGAAGAATCTTGTGTGTATCAGAAGGCCAGTGGGAGTATGGTGGTAATTTTAATTCTCTATGTTGATGACATCCTTATCATTGGGAATGATATCGGGATGATGTAAGGCGTCAAAGCTTACCTTTGTAAGAATTTCTCCATGAAGAACCTGGGTGATATTTCTTATGTCTTAGGCATAAAACTCTATAGAGATATAGAAAGAAAGCTTATTGGGTTATCACAATCTACGTACATAAATAAGATCTTAGAACGGTATAATTTTGGTAACAGTAAGACATCAAACATATCGTTCAGACATGGCTTACATCTTTCGAAGAAGATGTGTCCTCAAACAGAAGATGGGAAGATTAGAATGTCTAATCAACCTTATGCTTCATGTTTGGACAGCATCATACATTCCATGTTATGTATTAGGCCTGATATCAGCTTCGCCGTTAGTGTTGTTGGACAATTATGACCCATAGCATCACTATTTGTACAGAACATGGCGTTGTTGTGCAAATTAACTATGTGACAAAGGAAATTGCTCTTTTATCATTTGTAATTGGATTACCAAGATACATAAATGATAAAAGTCCATATGATTAGTACCAGATTAATAAGATATGAGACAATATTAATCCACGTAAGGTTTAATCATTAAATATCTCTAGTCGTAGTATTATCGAGACTGGACATCGATAATGCGGAATAGACTAGTATTACACTTGTGCGTGTTATGGAAGCGTAACGACATAGTTCTCATATATTTGGGTATTGGATACTCATGCAAGTGTAATAAGAGGTTCTGTTTACCGATGGTACGAAAACAGCTTCGCTCTAGATAGACCCATCGGAATCCCATTGGTAGTATGACTATGTGTCTATGGGAATCCGAATCAGGGTAGGTGTATTTGGTCTTAACCTGAGACTTGCATCGCTAATACTTGCGACAATCAATATACTTTGGTTTTGGTCATCTGGTGCTTTAACAGGTTCTGTGTACGCCTCTTCTGGGTATACTGAGAATCGTAGTGTATTGGGTGTGATGTCAAGATGGAAGTATCACTCCAGTCATATGGAGATAATGATCACGTATGATACGAAACTAGTACTTCTTAGTACTGCAGTCATCGGGATAATATGACTAGGTCATGATTATCCGATTATAGAGACTAGTTACCAGAGATCCGATATATGCTTCGTACGGGGCAGACACACAATTCCAGCCCTAGGCCTAGCATGTGATATCGATACTAGATCGCAATACGCAATATTACGTATACTACGTCTGACAAAGATTATATATTCCTTATAAGAATATTTCTGGAGAATTTGGTAGGCACGGCGCTTTGCTAGAAGCCAACCATGTCTTGTAAATCGGTAAGAACGTGGTACGAGGTACGCACGTGTTCGGATAGTCCGACGATCGGATTTACTGCCAACATATCCAGAGATCTCATGGGTCGCTTCCCAAAGATTCACCGATGACGTATGACTCGAACAGAATTAATCTGGGATTAATTATGAGAGAGAGAAAATTAATCTAGGATTAATTACGGCGAGAATTTATCTATGATAAAATTCAATTATAAGAGAGAGAACGATTAATTTGGAATAATCGATTAAAATAATATATTCGATATATTAAATGAAATTAGATTTCATAACGGAATTAAAATTGGATTTTAATTCGGGCGAACGAATTAATTTAGAATTAATTCGCGAGCGACTTTAATAGTAATTTTGCTAGGCATAATTATTTAATTAAATTTGATTTAATTACATCTCAACGGAAAATTCGTTATTTCGGAATTAACGAACCCGAGCCCGGAATGTGTTTGCGGGTCCACTCGGATTTTGAATCAAGTGAGGCCCACAAGTCACATCACTAGTCAACTTTGTTACTTTATGGTGATAGAAGTTGGTGGTTGCTTATCTTGCACTCAAGCTTGATTTGTGATAGACTTTTACCAAAAATTTGATTTTGGTATATCATATTTTGTTTTTGGAAAATAAAAGTAAGTCAACATAAATCATTTTTACTCTATTTTCTTCTCCAAAATCGTGACTCTCCCTTGTTCTTGAATTTTGCCGAATGTAATAAGAAAACAAGGAATAATTTGTTGCAAATTTTTCAAAGAGCTAGCACTCAAAGGATCATACAAAAGTGATAGGGAAACATTCCCTATAGTTTGGAATCTCAAACTTGGAGGCTTGGAGCTCAACATACAAATCAAGAGGAGCTTGGAGCAACTTCAAAGGAGAAAAAATTTTTAAACTCTCCCTCAACATCCAACCGTTCAATGTGAGTATATTTCCGATATATTTCATTACGTATTCACATGATTTTATGCTTAATATAATCTTGATTTTGTTCTTTGAGAACCCAACAAGTGTGATGAGCAGATATCGGTCCAATCCAGGAAATGACCATTGGTCCATTGGATGGCCATTAAACATATCCTAAAGTATCTTAAAGGTACTAGGGATAAGTTCATTATTTATAGAGGAAACGAACTGCAAGTTAATGGGTATACGGATTCCGATTTCCAATCGGATCCTGATGATAGAAAGTTTACATCAGGATTTGTGTTTACCCTTAACGGTGGTGCAGTTTATTGGAAGAGTTCCAAACAGGGGTCAAAAGCTGATTCCACCATAGAGGCTGAATATATTACAGCTTCTGAAGCTGTAAAGGAAGCTGTATGGGTTAAGAACTTTATCACAGAATTTGGAGTAGCCCCAAGTATCAAGAATCTGATTTCATTATACTGTGATAATACTAGAGCCATTGCGTAAGCAAAAGAATCAAGGGCGCATCAGAAGTCGAAGCATGTGGAACGAAAGTATCACATCATTCGAGAGATTGTGTCGCGAGGGGACATTGTCGTGTGCAAGGTACCGAGTGAAGATAATGTAGCAGACCCGCTTACGAAGGCCATGCCTCCGAAGTTATTTGATAAACATGTGGAGTCGATGGGTATTAGATAAAATCGATATTGGCACTAGAGCAAGTGGGAGATTTTTTTAGGGTTGGTGCTCTGAGCGCTAATTTTATTATGTATTTCCTTGTAAATACTAATGTAACGCTTTATTATGAATAAAATGAACAGTTTCTTTTATATAACTTCTTCTTTAATATGGTAAAGACGTAACATACCTTAGAATAATTAGTTATGATACTGTTGCAAAAGCATCGCAACTGATATTGAGTTGTATCATGACGTTGTCATTCTTAGAATGTTTCCGGTCAAGGTTTACACTACTTGGTCAGTAAAGTAAACCCGTTGAGATCGGTACATGTCGTATATTGGAATATTGGATTCCGATGGTTTCTCAATGAACCATGAGTCTTGGAGACTCGTATAAACGTGTAGGTGTTTATAACGGATAAACATTGAACAACTCACCGAAGATTCTTAATGGATGGTACACCAACGTCAATAAGAATCTTCTCGGGTTGAGTGAACATAGTGATTCTTTGACTTGAGATACCACTGTGGATATCTGAGTTATCCTCCATACTTAGATGGCAATCACGTCACCGATCTATTTAGATCAGTCATCCGCATGTTCGTTGGGTGTGGACTGATGCTCAGGATATCATGTGTGTATCAAGATAGAATCTGTCAGCTCTGTGTACAGAGCATAAGTATTCAATATGGAATTAGCAATCTGTTAAATCCATCGGCCTGTGGTACACTATAGAAATTAGTTCTAAGTGTTATTTGAGGGATTGCTAATAGAAACGTCGACATGATTATATCTACAGAGATTTGACATTTGTATCTGTATCTATGGATTAATCCAGATACCTGTGACGGAGGGATTATACGTATGCAGTGACCTCGACATGTATGATTCAGTGAGGTTATCTGTGTTCGTCATAATTTACGGGTGGGTGAATTATGGACACGAAATTTGATTTCGTGACGGATATGTCTCAATCTAGAGAGTCTCACTAATGAGATATACTCATAGAGCACTAGGGCAACTGTTATGAATATACTGATTATTTATAACTCGTTTAATGGTTAAACGAAAAATACATGCAATCGAGACTTAACGGTCATTTCCAAATTAATGTGTATTTGTATTTAATATTTGATATTATTAAATACATATTAATTAAATATCAATTTTGTGATATTTAAATTTATATCATGAATATATGTATTTGAGATATTTAATGTAAATATATACATATATTTAAGATATTTATATCTATTAATTAATAAATAAAATAAATATATTTATGTCATGATTTAGTTGGAAATGGCTTGGTTAATTGGAACACATTTTTATCACTTTATTAAAGTTAAAATGTTGCCTTTATTAAACTAAAATGTGTACCAATTAAAATCAAGCAAAATAAATTAGTTATTATTTGTTTTTTGCTTGGATAATTCGGCCAACAAGGGAAATTAACAAAATTAGTTTTGTTTCAATTTTTCTAACACTTAGAAAACTTCAACAAAAATTAACAAAGAGAGTTGAGAGCATTTGGTGAGAAAGAAAAGGAAAATAAAGCAAAATTGGATTTTGTAAGTATTTTCATTTCTTCTACTACATGAAAAATATTTCAATAATTCTTAGCTTCAATTATGTTGTTAAGATCATGCCTCTACTCTTTTAGTTTGTAATTAGATTTGTTGGATGCTTGTTGGATGTGTTTATGCATGTATAATTAATTTATTTGCTTATTAATGTACCATTCTAGAGTTAATTAGCCATTCATAATTAGCCTAGAATTATTCTTGATTAATTTCATGATGGTGAGATTTAATTGGTGTGGTAATTTGAAGATTAAAGTATTGAATTTTATTAATTTAATGTAAATTGCCTAATTTGATTGATTTGTGAAATTAAGGTTCTTAACCCACTCAAATTTTGGGGCTTTGCATATATATGTTATAACTTGATGTATATTTGATGTGTGTCAAATTTGGGATTAATTGGATTTGATCTTGATATGTTTTGAATAAATTGGGCCAATTGCAATTAATTAAACTTTTGGGCAGTTTCGGTATTTAATAAAAAAAAACTGGACTGTTGGCGCAATTCTGGAAAATTTTCTGGTTTTGTTTGCAAAATTGAAAAAATTATTTTGAGATTGATATGGAATCAATTAATATGTAATTGATATATTTAAAACTAAAATAATTAATTTGCAAAAGTTGGGGTAATTTTGTAATTAAAATAAATATGATTCTTGGGTTATAATTTCATAATTTAAGTATTGGTTAATTAAATAAATAAGCTTATTTAATTGTTCCAAGAAAATTTTTTGAAATCTGAAAAATCTTTTTTCCGCGTTCCGCTGCGCTAACCCTATAACTCTTAATAAAACTCCAACAAAAACTTATTGGAGAATGAGAGCAAGAGTTGGATGACTTAAAGATGGAGACCGCAACATAAAGTTTTTTCACGCGAGGGCTTCAGAAAGGAAAAGTAAGAATGCCATTAAGGGGATAATGGATAGTGAAGGAAATTAGATTGAGGAAAACAAGGGATAAGCAGTGTGGCTTGTGTATATTTTGAAGAGTTATTTACGTCTAAAAACCCATCAGAGGAGGGCATTGAGGCTGCAATGAGCGGATTATGTATGAAAATTCAGGGAAACTCTATAGAATTACTGGATGAGCCTTTTACAGAGGATGAGATTATGAATGCGCTGCACTAGATGGACCCAAACAAAGCCCCAAGACCCGATGGATTCCCAGTAGCATTTTTATCAATCACTAGAAATCAATGAAGGAATAGTTTCTTTCCATATGCCTTCACAGTCGTAACAACATATATTGTTTTGATTCCTAAGACTGTGTGTCCTAATGTGATGAAAGATTTTAGGCCAATTAGTCTGTGTAATGTGGTTTATAGGACCTTTGGCTAAAGTTGTTGCAAATAGGCTGAAAATAATATTGGATGACATTATCTCCCCCAATCAGAATGCGTTTAAACCAGGTAGACTTATATCGGATAATATATTATAGGGTATGAGTGCTTGCATAAGGTGAGGAATATGAAAAGGGTGGGTGATGGAATGACTGCTCTCAAAATGAATATTAGTAAAGCATACGATAGGGTGGAATGGAGGTGTCTCAAAAGAACGATGGAAAAAATTGGATTTTCCGGTAAATGGATTGAATTAGTGATGAGATGTATTAGCTCTGCTTCTTTTTCTTCTGTGATAATAATAGTCAAACTAGAGATTGTGTTAAGCCCTCAAGAAGGCTAAGGTAAGGCTGCTCTTTATCGTCGTAACATTTCATTATGTATGGGGAAGTATTCTCTTCGTTGCTAAATGAGGCTGAAAGGTACAATAAAATTAAAGGTGTTCGGTTTCGAAAGGACATTGCCATCTCTCATTTGTTTTTTACAAATGACAACTTAATATTCACAAGGGCCAAACTAGAGGAGGCAATCACTGTCAAGATGATTTTTGACTGTGATGCATACGCGTCTGGAATGATCTTTAATTTTGAGAAATTGTCAATTTTTTTCAGTACCAATACGAAACAACAAAAGACCGAAGTGATTAGAAGTCTCTTCAAATTGAATTGGGTCTCTATCCATGAGAGGTATTTTGGGTTGCCATCAATGATCAGTAGATATAAGAAAAGATACTTTAATGAGCTCAAGCTTAAGGTTATGAATAAAGTGAAGAGGTGGCATGGAAACCTGTTTTCTTATGTTGGGAAGGAAGTTCTGGTGAAAACAATGGCTCAAGTTATTCCTACATATGCGATGAGTGTTTTTAAGCTGCCTTTCAGTTTGTCTGAGGATATTCAAATAGTATTGACCAATTTTTGGTGCGGGTCCAGCAGGGAAAACAAATGGATTCATTGGGCTAGATGGAGTAGGTTGTGTGTATCGAAGAAGAAGGGTGGCATGGGATTTAGATACCCTATTTGCTTCAACCAAGTACTTCTAGCTAAGAATGGGTGGAGAATTATACATAAGACACAATTGATGGTGTCAAGAATTCTCCAGCCTACATATTTCAAGAAAAATATTTTCATGAATGCCAATGTAGGAAGTAATCATTCTTTTATTTGGAGAAGTATATTATGAGGGAGAGAGCTTATTCGAAGGTGTTCGAGATGGAGAATTTGGTATGGAAATGATGTCTCCATTTTTTTTAAAAACAAAACTGGATTCCTAAACCTGTAACTTTCAGACCTATTACTATAATTGAAGACCTAAAAGATGCTAAAGTCGGTATGCTGATTGATGGTTGCAATAGATGGAAAAATCAATTGGTTAGGCAAGCCTTTATTAGTGTTGATGTTAAAGAGATTATGAATATTCCTCTACCTCCTCAGGCTGAAGAAGATAACTGATATGGCACTATGACGTTAAAGGAAAATTTTCGGTAAGAAACTGCTATCACATGGCAATCAATGCTAAGAAGGGATATGAAGCTGGCAGCTCGGAGGGAAATGGAGATTGGTGGGGTTTAGTTTGGGGTTTATTTATTCCCTCCAAGGTAAATTTTTTTCTATGGAGAGCTTTATCTAATCTGTTGCCCACTGTCTCTGCTCATTATAAGAATAAGATCATTGAGTCCACGATCTGTCATAGATGTGGTAGAGGAGCTGAAGATATCTTTCATGCCCTGATAAGTTGTAATGCTATCAAGCAAGTATGGAAAAAAATCAGAATGGGAACAGGCTAGAGGGTGGCATAAGTGTGGGGATCTAAGGAACTTCTTAAGCTGTGATACTGACCAAGGAAGAGCTGGAGAATATTGGGACACTAATGTGATCACTGTGGACTGCCAGAAACCAATATATCTTTGAAAAAAAGATTGGAACGCACTGGTGCATTATGAATAGAGCTGAGAATTTGGTTGAATCCTATAGAAGGGTGCGAAAAAAGATTGTATGTGAGGATGAGCAACACAATAGAGCTGAGAGGCAAAGGAGGATAGCTCCCCCGACTGATTGGACAAAGTTAATGTGGATGCGGGAACAAACGAGGATATGAGTCGTGCAGGCTTGGGGATTATCACTCATAATGACAATAGGGAAGTGGTAGCTACTGCAGTTCAACCCATAACTTTTAGAGGCAACGTGGAGTTCATTGGAGTTGAGGCAATGTTGTTGGGTTTAAAATTGGTCGAAGAAATGAAAATGACGCCTCTTATTGTGGAAGCCGATGCACAAAATGTTGTGCTTCTTGCCAAGGGCCAAGATAGCAGTGAGAAAGAAATTAGTTGGGTGATTTTTGAGATACGAGGAATGGTTATGAAGTTAAGAAATGCTAATATTATTTTCATTCCTAGATATTGTAACTTGAAAACTCATCAATTAGCTAAATATACCGTTAGTAATTCGAGCTATGAGATATGGACCGGTTCCATCCTAGATTATGTCAATTCTCTGTTATGTTTGCAATGAAATCTTTTTATCCGTAAAAAAATAATTTAACCTCTATAGAATTGAAATCCTACTACACGTGCAATTGATTTAAGGTGGAGCCCTAGAGGTACAGATTTAAAATTCTAATAATAATTCATGGCCCCGAAGTCCAACCACTTGAGCCCTTTTTTCTCCCTGCCCAGAAACAAATTAAACCAGCAAATTGATATTAGGCAATTCATCGAGGCCATAATTGCACCCACTAATGGGACAACTAACAACAATAATTTGATGTTCTATAGTTGCTTTTGATTATAGATGTGGTAGAAAAGTTCGAATTCGATTTGATAAGATTA
>SKCR01028442.1:0-19103 GCA_019454045.1 Zanthoxylum bungeanum
AAGCAACCTGAAGACTATCCTCTTCAACAGATCACTATGAGTAGATTCTGAACCAGAATCACTAAAATATCATTCCTCTCACGGTCACTTAGCAATAAAGGCTATTAATGTTCTTGTCTTTAGGAGACTCATCAGAGACATAGCCACCTTCTGAATCACTGGGAGAGGCTGTCATGACTTTCTTCCCTTTAGCCTTCAGATATGTGGGGGACACTCAGGTCTATGTGCCCATTCCTTCACACTTATGGCATTGGACATCACGGGATCTACTACCCCTATCATCTATAGACTCTTCCTGCTATGCCTCATTCTCTAGGCATTGTACGGGCCAAATTTGGTCCAAGGGTAATTTCGTCATTTCACTTAAGGCCCACTGATAACCACACCCCTGAAGACCCATAACCAAACTCAAAGGCACTATACAGGCCCAGGCCCAATGAGTTGCAACATTTATAACCAATGGACATCCAAAGGCCAACGCACTCAACTTACAGCTTCATAAAATCAATCGTTTCAGTTTACAACGGCAACTGCACTAAATGCCCCTCACGAAGTTGCAATCATACTGACTCCTAACGGACAAGAAATAAAGGAGCAGTAAATGCGCACGTTTCCCTGAGAGCATGTATATAAACGAAGATAGATAAGGGAAAAAGGGGATTCCGGAGGCTGAGCTCAATACTACACTTTCTATAAGCTCTCTCTAACCCCTCATCCACCGCCCTCACGGCAGCCATCGCAGTTCAAGGTATCATCTAACATGACCTTCTCTCTATTACACCCATTGTACATTCACTGACTTGGGCGTCGGAGTGCCCCCGGCACCCACCACCACGCGTGGGCAGTACTTCCGCTCACTCTACACTCATTGTTTGCAGGATCGCTAGTGCCCCCTCTTTACTAAATTTCAATTGTAGGCCTCGGTGGAAATCAGCTCTACAATTTGGTCGCCAGGCCCCCTCTTTACAAATTTCAATGTAGGCCTCGGTGAAATCAGCTTCTACAATTTGGCGCCCACCGTGGGGCCCTAGCGGTTCATAGCATACGAATATCTCTCATTCTACAATTCACAAACAAACATTCACTCATGGCTTCAAGCAGGAAGCAAACACTGATCTTGTGACCACTCGGCTAGCCATACACCAAGAATGATTACACACCCTAGAAGAAGAGAATCAAGCCATGGGAGGCTTCGATACAACTCCCCAGAAGCAACTAGAGTAAATCGTCTCAACTTCCCAATCAACCTTACCAGGTATGTCTTGCACATTCTTTTTTTTAAAAAAAAAAAATGGGTTTCAGTCGACATTAGTAAGACATAGGACTTTTTGATGATGTCTCATTCGACATTAGTGTATAATTCAAGACTTGTAGTAAAATGCCCCAATTGACATTGTTGCGTCACTGGTTAAAGATTACAATGGACACTGCATATACGATGGTTTAGTATTGAGCGATGATTCCACTCGACGCTCTACGTATGAGTCATAACACTGGTTTTAGATTTCATTCGACTTCAGATCGAAGAAGACTTAGCATGAGGCGAATGTCTTACTTCGCGTGACACGTTTGAAGCTAGGCACTAGACGGAGATTCCATTTGACACTACATGTTCAATTATTGTTGAAATATGATCATTCCTTTTACTCTGAGCAAATTTTCATAGGCACTTATATTACAAACCCTTAATACAATTTTTAGATAATCCTCATACGACATGTATGACACCCTTGGTCTCTCGACCCATGATGTGGGTATGATCCTGACTTTCATCATGTCTAATGAAATGTAGCCTCCCTTAGACTTTCAACAAGCCCGGTAGAGTGAAGACTCCAATGGATCACCATAAACTCCATTCGACCATATACCCTCTAACTTTTACCTGGTCCTAACAAAATGAGCAGTAAGGACCCATACATTACACCTTCGCCAGGTCCAGTGGAATAAAAAGTGAAGGCCTCATAGATTTCTATCATGTCTAGTAGGGCGAAAATTCTCTTAGAACTTCATCAACTCTTCTATTGTGTTGTGTCGTGTGATGACAACTCATAAAGTATTTGCTTCTAAATCTTGCCAACGCTTCTTAATAAACACACTTTTTAAGAGCAAAAACCCACTAACCACACTGTCCTTGCTTGGTAAACTTTAAGACCAAACACTCGAGTGGCAAAATATGGAACAACATTGCTAAAAGCACCCACGGCAGGAACAGAATCTGCGCGTGATCAAAATTGCAAGAACTCAATACACAAGGACTAGCAACAGAAGAAGAAATAAGGCATACTGCCTACCTCCAAAACCACCAACAGAAGAACCAGTATATCCTATATCAAACAAACCCATATCTAAAAAGCCATTAATTGATGCGATAAGTATCCGTCTCACAACCTGTCTTTAGCATTCTGAAATAAAGTCGCATTGCCATTTTTCATCTTCTTATGTCGGCAATACCCACTAGTCAAAGAAGTATATACATCACCTTATCCACAAAGAAACCTTGCGACTCCATTTCAATAGCACACGACTCAGACTCCGCAATCTGTTCTCTCATATAAGTACCAATCAACTGAAACTCCAGTTGTGTCCGTTGGGAAACCCACATCCTGATCAAGCTGCTTCAACTTCAAGAACTTAGCAAACAAGACAAAATCCACAATTTTAATATCATTGCGAGCATTAAAAAAAGATATTATTTGGGGTTAAATCCCTAAGGGTAATCCCTTGTCCAGGTATATGCACCAAGCCTTCTACAATTTGGCGAAACAAATGCCATTCTTTGTCAAAATGGCTGTTGTATGATTCAAAATCCTAGTGAAGAGTTCTAGGGCAATACTCCATTTGAATATATAGATATGTTGATTCAAGCTTATTCTCATACCCTGTGACATAAGCCGAGCTTGTAGCTCTGTTGCTGAATGTGGAGCTTACAGCAGTGCCAGAACCCCATATACTGTCACCATCAGATCCAACAACTCATGTTTCAAACCATGCTTGATAATAGCGAACAACATATAGATGCTGCGAATGGGAAAGTTTGGCTACTTCCCGTAAGATTCTGTCATTAACTTGCAATCTGTACAGCTCGGTGGGTATTTGTGGCAAAGCATCCGTCAATGGCCCATTGGACTCACAAGCAAGGAGAAGTAGATGAACCAATATCACATCTTTTTCATCATCTTGGGATTCTTGATCTTGACCCAAGGATGCAAAAGAAAACGACTCTGAAGGGTCACTTTCGAAACCACCATCATCATCACCTGACCCATGCTCCCGAAGAAAAGTACCTGTGTTCTCGATCTTGATACAAATTTCTACCGATTCCTCTACTAGAGATGTACTTGAATCGGGAGTAGATACGCTCTTAGTGTCATCCCCATTCTCTTCTTTAACTGTGTCCAATTCCTAAACATACGGCACCATCAGGGGACACGATTCCTAACCTATTGGGCGACCGGCCCCCCACAGTCATCCGTATCGACAAATCTTAAGCCAAGTTCCAATCAAAACCCATACAACAATAGAAACGAAACACAAAACAAGAATCCCACATCGTCTGAGAAACACTTCTCCAATAAGCCATCGCGCCCAAATCGGTTCCAGAAAAGCAAGAGTCAGTTCATCCGACCGCATGTCGAGTCAGTCACGCTTCTCCAATAACCCATCACGCTCTCATCGGTTCCTCTGATAGCGCCTTCAAGTCAGCTCTCACGCATGTAGAGAACTCATTTTGGGGATTTTTTGTCTGGGGCCGTTAGGTCATCGGAGGAGACAGATTCAATAAACAAATTGAATATTGGGTTGAGATTCTCGTACGACATCGTTTGAGGTTCATCTTCCTCCGCTTCTTCTTCAGATACAGATTTGACACTTGAAGGCCCCGAGAGCGAGCAACCGTATTTTCGCTCGGCACTTTCGGAGATGGAATCAGACAGTCTCGTCTCAGGTTGAGGCTCTGGTGCGACATCGTCTTTGCGCGGCGTATTCAGGTATGGAAGCAGGCAGCGCGAGCTCAATCTGAAGTTTATCTTGTCGATCTGAAGTACTAAGTCGAGCCTGTGAAGTGGAGCACGTAATTGAGTAGAAGTGTACTTGTCGTTTCAAGTGTAGGCTGGTTATACTTTTCCGGGCTGTAATAGCGCATCACAATAAGCCCATCACACAGGCCCACTCCATTTTCACACTCCTTGGGCCATGGTCACGTTGGAAGGCCTCAGCAGGCTAAGATAGAAGCCATAAGCCATTCAAACATTAAAATTGTCGACAATAGGGCTAAATTAAAGTCGCCTAATCTACTTTTCTCCCACTCATTCGACAATACAGAATAGAGTTAGGCATAAAGTCCACTCGACACCATCCAATAGCAGTCAAGTGGAGCTCTTTATTTATTCCAAACTATTTTTAACTTCAAAGGCTTGTAGTACCATCCCGTGCGGTCTCACTCGACATGACGGGATGATAAAACATTTTGCTCATTCAATTTCTAAACAACAATATGGATGGCCATCAATTCCATGGTGCATGGAAAAATTGTCACCTCTCATACTGACTTGAGTGTGTAGAGTGAAGATTCACATGGACGGTCATCAATTTCATCCGACTGTAGTATCATGAACACTCCTCAAGGTAATGAGTGATGACCTTGATGGACCTTCATCAGGACCATTTGAAAGCCCATTCGACAACAGACCTTCAACAAGTCTGGCATAGTAAGGAAAGACTATTTTATAATCCTTCGACAGGTCTAGTTAAATATTGAGGAAATATTCTTGGACCATTGTCAGGTCTGTAGAGTGAATACCTTCATGGCCTCAGCAAGTCTAGTCGACTGGGGACATCCCCCATAGACTCATGTCGAGTCAAGGTTGTAGACATGGATTACACATGTCGTATGACTTATATCTTCCTGGACTCATCAAGTCCAGTCGACCGGGGACATCCCCCATAGACTCATGTCGAGTCAAAGTTGTAGACATGGATTACACATGTCGTATGACTTATATCTTCCTGGACTCATCAAGTCCAGTCGACCGGGGACATCCCCCATGGACTCATGTCGAGTCAATTTGTAGACATGGGTTACACATGTCAATGAATTTTATCCTGAATCTTCATCTAGTCCAGTCGACGGGGACATCCCCCATGGACTCATCTCGAGTCAATTTGTAGACATGGGATACACATGTCAATGAATTAAATCCTGAATCTTCATCTAGTCCAGTCGACCGGGAACACCCCCCATTGACTCACGTCGAGTCAAGTTGTAGACATGGATTACACATGTCGTATGATTTATATCTTCCTGGACTCATCAAGTCCAGTCGACTGGGGACATCCCCCATAGACTCATGTCGAGTCAAGGTTGTAGACATGGATTACACATGTCGTATGACTTATATCTTCCTGGACTCATCAAGTCCAGTCGACCGGGGACATCCCCCATAGACTCATGTCGAGTCAAAGTTGTAGACATGGATTACACATGTCGTATGACTTATATCTTCCTGGACTCATCAAGTCCAGTCGACCGGGGACATCCCCCATGGACTCATCTCGAGTCAATTTGTAGACATGGGTTACACATGTCAAGTGAATTTTATCCTGAATCTTCATCTAGATCAGTCGACCGGGAACACCCCCCATTGACTCACGTCGAGTCAAGTTGTAGACATGGATTACACATGTCTTATGATTCATAACTTCCTGGTCTCATCAAGTCCAGTCGACCGGGGACATCCCCATGGATTCGTGGCGAGTCAAGTTGTAAACGTGGAACACACATGTCGTGTGACTTATGACCTGACCTTTAACTGGTCCAATTGATTGGGTGCTTCCCCAATGGTTCTAAAAGAATCAAGTTCATTATCCCGACCATCATCTGGTTCGGTCGATTGGGTACTTCCCCAATAACTCCTTTAGAATCAAGTTCATAACTTAAACATTCATTTGGCTCAATCAATAGGCAGCATCAACGCTCGAATACACCTACGACACATGCGTCAAGTACTCTCCAAGCCAAGGACTCCTTGACTTAGAGAGTAGGGGACAAACTGTACGGGCCAAATTTGGTCCAAGGGTAATTTCGTCATTTCACTTAAGGCCCACTGATAAACACACCCCTGAAGACCCATAACCAAACTCAAAGGCACTATACAGGCCCAGGCCCAATGAGTTGCAACATTTATAACCAATGGACATCCAAAGGCCAACGCACTCAACTTACAGCTTCATAAAATCAATCGTTTCAGTTTACAACGGGCAACTGCACTAAATGCCCCTCACGAAGTTGCAATCATAACTGACTCCTAACGGACAAGAAATAAAGGAGCAGTAAATGCGCACGTTCCCCTGAGAGCATGTATATAAACGAAGATAGATAAGGGAAAAGGGGATTCTGGAGGCTGAGCTCAATACTACACTTTCTATAAGCTCTCTCTAAACCCCTCATCCACCGCCCTCACGGCAGCCATCGCAGTTCAAGGTATCATCTAACATTGACCTTCTCTCTATTACACCCATTGTACATTCACTGACTTGGGCGTCGGAGTGCCCCCGGCACCCACCACACCGGTGGGCAGTACTCCCGCTCACTCTACACTCATTGTTTGCAGGATCGCCAGTGCCCCCTCTTTACTAAATTTCAATTGTAGGCCTCGGTGAAAATCAGCTTCTACAGGCATAACCTCCCTATCTCTGTTACTGCTATGGCCACTCTTTTTAAGTTTAAGAAATTTCTTAAACTTCTTTGCAAACAAGGCCAAATCACGATCCGTGATGGTATCATCATCACTAGACGAATCATGCACAACTTCCTTAGCGATTTTCATCGCAAGCGTTTTTGGCTCTCTATAACCTAAAAGTTTTTTCTCATAAACCTGCAGTTTTCCTACGAGTTCATCTAAATTAAGCTGATCGAGGTCATTGCTTTCCTCGATGGCGGTGATTTTGGGTAGGAACTTATCAGGTAGGGATATCAGGATTTTCCTAACTATCCTACTAGTAGGAATAGTCTCACCTAGGTTAAAACTAGAGTTAACAATATCGTTAATCTCAGCATAAAACTCATCAAATGTCTCATCTTCTTTCATTCTGGCGACCTCAAACCTAGTAGCTAAATCCTGGAGTCTATTATTTTTAACAGACAATGTGCCCTCATGCACAGTCTGCAGGATGTCCCAAGCATCCTTGGCTACCTCACACATTGAGATTCTCATAAACTTAGCAGAACACACAGCACCATGTATGGCATTAACAGCTTTGTTGTTCCTATTGCTAGCATCAAATTCGTCCTTTGTCCAGGCCAATTTATCTTTAGGGGAAGATACCCCATCAACAATAACAACGGGAGGTTTCCACCCTTGTTCAACAGTCATCTAGACCCTCTCATCTAAGGACTTAAGGAACGCTTTCATGTGAACCTTCCAATGTAAATTTTCTGTGTCATCAAAAAATGGCGGACAATTCAAGGTTTGACTACGTTCCATAGCTAACGGGTCAAGGATCGAGTTCAGTCTCTGATACCAATTGAAAATTCGGGGTTATCCTAAGTTCTGACCCTATGCGGAATTTAAACACAATAAGCAGGACAAGTCCTGATTACTGCTGCTAATGGAATTACAATAGGCAACCACAACCACAAAATCCAACAATTAAAATATGCCGCAAATATAAAAACAATAACAATAAATAAAGCAGCAAATAAAATCAATCACACATTCAACACAATAATTTTGGTGACGAAGTGGAAAACTCTTACGAGTAAAAAATCACTTCGGGTATAGGCTACCACCCGAATCCACTATATAGAGAAAAACTTACAGCGATGGTCAAGACTTATGGTGGCAACTCCACCGACTCAAGTACCTCAATACTGTAAGAACTCAAGGCAACTCCTCAAGCCCGCGACCCACAGTTTTCTTCAGAACCTCTGAAGTCTCTGAGTAGATTGTATCACCTCTGACGCCGGAACTCCGACTACTAAACTTCCTCCTAAAGAACTCTAAAGGATTAGTGAATTGGGTTAATTGTGGTTGAATTTGTTGAAGGTTTAGCAAAGAATGAATTTCACCAAACAAATAGAAGACAAAAGATTCAAGGAGTCTTCAAGATGAAATCAAAGAGAGTTGAAAGGTTTGAGAGGTTTTGGCTCAAAGGAATGTGTTTCAACTAACTTGGGATGGCGGCTACAAGTTTGTTTATATAGGTAGTGTGAAAAGCTAGGGTTTTCCAAGGTGAAAAATGGCCGAAAACGCATCCAGATGCGACTGGCGTTCGAACGGATTATCGAACGCTTCACGAACGCGTGCCCACTGGAAAGACTCGTTCGAACGCCACTCGAACGCACAACGAACGGATGCTCTCTGGAATGATCTCGTTCGAACCCAACAAGAACGTGACTCGAACGTTTGCTCTCTGGAATGCTCACGTTCAAACCCAATAAAGAACGAAGCACCAACGCCAATCGTTCGAACACTGCAACGAACGCACCACGAACGCATGTCTGATGCACAGCAGCCAAAGACCAGTCCAATTGCACAAAGATCTTCACGACAGATTACAATTTAATTGAACTTATTTTATCACGGATACATGCCAATAAAAAATGGAGCTAACAAATTGTATGACAGCTTTAACCCACGATCCTCTGACATTTATGTTCAACAATAGTTGAAATTTACACGTAATCTAAGAGAGTGAGTTGATGACGATAATATATGGACAATAGAACCACACAGAATAAAAAATAATTGACATTTTAAAGTCATAAAAAGAGGCTTGATCATGGAGTATTAAAACAAGAAATGCACTAGAAATATGGGTTAAATTTGGAGAATGTGCTTTGTCAAGGTAACTGACCCACTTAGTTCTGATATTAGGTGATACATGATTCGCATTGAATATTCATACAGGTAAAGGAATACTTACATAAATAAGCCGCTGAATATTTCCGGTCTTATTTTTAAAATCGAACATAAAAAAATATCTCAAATTCCGTCTTAATTACTAGACATGATCCCTTTGAGACGGAATGGATCTAAAAAATACCATATCTAAATAGGATTAACTTGGAAAAGAAAATCTAATTTAATCATTGGGTGGATAACACACAATATGATTTTAGGATCCCGTAGTTCAATTTCCAATTAGGATAGAAATATATCTAATTGACATGTGTGATCAATTTAAAAATTGGACATAAATTAGACCTAATTTAATCAGTTGAAATATGAATATTATCTATTGATTAAATTAGGTCAACGATGTATGACGCTTGGAAGAGTTTGAATTGAATTTTGTTTCCTAAATGATAATTAAGTAATCATTGTAAATAAAAAATGGGTTTCATTTAGGGATTGCAAAATATTGGGGTAAGTCGAAACCTTAGATAATTTGTTGATTAATATTAATATTATTTTCAACTTAGTACAATTTAAAATTTTCACTTTACATTTAAATTTCCATTTTATTACTTGTTTAGATAAGTTTTTATGGTCGGAATTTGTTAATATTTAAGACACAACCCCCATGGGATCATAGTTGTTAAAACCGAACCGATCGGTCAAACTGAAAACCGGTCTTATATTTGGTCCGATTAATACTTAAAATCAATTCGAAAAAAAATCGGTTAAAATCGATAAAAAATCAGCCATAATCGGTGTGAAACGGATCATATCGGTTCAATTTTTTTAATTTTTAAAATAAATATTTAATATTTTTTATAATTTTTAACTAAATAAAACTATTTATGACACATGGTTTTTTTAGAACGGTTTAACTAGTCAACCACTAATCCATTGAACTTTTTGAATCACCGGTCTGATTATGAAAGTACTATATTTGAACCACTGACCCATTAAACCTTTTGGATCACCGATCCAATTCTGAAAACATTGCATAAGATAGATCTTCTATATTACTTATTGTGATACATATGGTAGGAATTTGCACCTTGAATGGAAGCATACTGCATAAGAATTACTAAAAGGGAAAATGAAATCCAACTATTTTGTAGATTTCTATAATGACACTTAAGTCATTATAGTTTTGAAAATATAAGCTGTAATCTCTATCGTTAGATTTTTTCTATTAATTTTGAATTATTTTTCATCTGATCATGTTAAATGACTTGATTACCTCACAAATTATTCAACACATTAAAAGATTATTTCAAAATTAGATGAAGACTCAATTAATCAAGAAAAATTAGTTACAGATGTTAGTTCCATTTTTATTGGCTATGTCCGTGACAAAATAAGTTAAATTGAGTTGTAATAATTCTTGAAGAACTTGGAACAATTGGACTGGTTTTTGGCAGAACTGGAGCATTTTCGTTTGTGCTGCGTTCTTTGCAGCGTTCGAACGTGTGGCGCTAGTGGCACATTCTCCATTGGGTTCGAACGAAACTTTCCAGAGAGCAAACTACGAGTTACGTTCAATCAGGTTTTCGAACAACATTCCAGAGAGCTCGCATTCGTGGTACATTCGAGAGGCGTTCGAACGAGTCTTTCCAGTAGGCGTGTGTTCTTGGTACGTTTGAGTAACCGTTCGAATGCGACTGTAATCTGGATGTGTTTTTTGCCTTTTCACTTTGAAAAACCCTAGATTTACACCATACCTATAAATAGAACATGTAGGCTGTTGGGGTTGGTGCTCAGAGCGTCAATTCCCGGTTGTATTTCTTTATAAATACTTCTATAAAACGTTGTTATTATTATGAATAATATATGTAGTTTCTATAATATAATGTTTCTTTTAATATTGTAAAGACGTAATGACCTTAGAATGACTAGTCATGATGCTGTTGCAAAAGCGTTGCAACTGACATTGAGTTGTATCATGACGTTGTCATTCTCAGACAGTTCCTGGTCAAGGTTTACACTACTTGGTCAGTATAGTAAACCGGATGAGACTGGTACATATCGTATACTGGAATATATGATTCAAATGGTTTCTCAATGAACCATAAGTCTTGGAGACTAGTATAGATGTGTATGTGTTTATAGCAGATGAACACTGAACGACTCACCGAATATTCTTAATGGATGGTACATCAACGTCAATAAGAATCTTATCGGGTTGAGTAGCACTTGTGATTCTTCGACTTGAGATACCACTGTGGGCATATGAGACATCTTCCACACTTAGATGGCAGTCACGTCACCGATCTATTCCGATCATACCTCCGCATGTTCGTTGGGTGTGGATAGATCCTCAGGGTGTCCTGTGTGTATCGAGATAGGATCCGTCAGTGCTGTGTATCAGAGCATAAGTAGTCCATATGATTAGCAATCAGATTAAAACAGTTTAGAAGCCAGTTCTAAACGTTCTCTCTGAGATTGCTAATAGAATAGTCGACTGGATAATCCCTATAGAGATTTGACGTTTACATCTATATCTTTGGGATTTATCTGGATACCTGTGATGGAGGAATTATACATTTGCCATGACCTCGACCTGTATGGTTCAGCGAGATTATCCGTGATCGTCATAATATTTAATGTAAATATAATACATATATTTAATATATTTGTATTTAATTAATTAATTATTTATTTAATTGTTAAATGATTAAATTAATTAAAGTATGAATATTTTAAGTTATGATATTTTATTTTAATCACTTAGTTGCAATTGTTGACTTGTTTGAATTATTCATTAAAGTGTAATGATCAGTTTAACCAAGTGGACAAGTTGTAATTAAATGGAACAAAAAAAATTAATATCTTGATATTTTGGATATACCATTTTCGGCCAAGGCCAAGTTTGAAGGGTATATATTGTTTTGTTTTATTTTTAGGGTTTCAAAATCTTAAAACACTTATTAAATACTGCATTAAAGGAAAACAAAGAAGCTTGAAGAAAGGAAAAGAAAACAAAGAAAAGCTTGGTTTTTAGTAAGTTTTTCCAACTTGCTATTAGAGAGGAAAATGTTCCTTGAGTTCTAGGCTTCTTGCTATGAGTTTATTTTGTTTTTTTATTATTTATTCTTTGTATTTTTGGAGGATGGGATGTTTGAAATGTGTTGAGCATGTATAAAATTCAAAGAATGCTCCTAATATGTTAATAAGCATACTTTTGATAGTTTGAGAAACTTGTTGCTAATCTAGAGTTGTTGACCCACTCTTAAATGACTTAGATTTTTTCTATAGTTGTTTCATTGTGGTGAGGCTTGATTGTAATGGAAGAACCATGATTGAAGTATTGGATTCAACAAATTTGGTCTAATTTATCCAATTTGAAGAAAAAGAAAAATTAGGGTTTAAGACCAACTCTAAATTTGGGACTTTTCATTTATGTTGTGTATTTAGATGTGTATATGATACATATAAAATCTTATGTTGATTGGATTTCATCTTGATGTGTTTTGAAAATGGAAAGTGCAAAATGCACATTATGCCCCCTTTGGAGGCTCACGGCCATGATGATGATTTTTGGGGTTTTTGTTGCTAATTGTATTTTGAAATTTGTGACATGTTAAATTCATATTAGAAATGATTTAGAATCATTCAAAATTATTTTGAACAATTTCGGATTAAAATAAACAAAATGTTATGTTTAAGGGTAATTCGATAAATTCACATAAAATTGATTTATTGTGTTTTATTTCATAATTTAATTATTGGATAATTAAATAAATAAGTTTATTAATTAATCCGAGAAAAAATTTTGAAATCGGAAAATTTTGATTTTCCACTATTCCGCTGCGTTACCGGATTTTCGCTATATAAACCCCTACAAAAATGGTATCAGAGCGAGTCTGATTCTAGGCCCCCTCATATGATTAGCCCTTTAATTCAATGTTTAATCATGTTGTCTTAACTTTATACATGCATGTTTTAATCTAATTTGATTAGATTTAGGGTGTATGACACTTAACGGAAAATCCCTAATTAATAAGGTTTAAATGTAATTATGTATTTGATACATGTTATATGGTCCGTCTTGTCAATACAGTTTATGAATATTTCTCCGTGACTACAACCGAGACCGTGCCTCTGCTGTGAGGATGTAGCCGATAGAGATTTATTTATACCGGATGTATATAAGATATTAGATAAATTCAAGTGAAAGCGGAATCCTGAACGTGCCCTAGCTGTCAGGGTTACGCAAGTAACTTGAGTTTATCATTGACGAGTTTAACCTTGGTACGTCTCCTTGTAGGCCTGCCTTAGCAGCAACAACGAGAAACGACCAGGACCGGACACCCATGAGTCACTAGTGAGTGATTGACAAATGAGTTGTCTACCCGATGAATATACGTAGGCGAGACCGTGCCTCTGCTGTGAGCTGATATATATTCACGGGATCCACTTTTCATTATTTGTATTTAATTTAATTATTAAATTTTTGTATTCTGTTTGGGGATTACAATATTGCATGATTTAGTGGGAGGGGCATTTTTAGATTAAAAATCCATGATCCAGTTTATGCTTTTGATATTATATGAAACTGTTTAATTTATGCTAACCGTTTTTCGTGATCTATATGATAGATTTGCGATGGCGGCACCATCCACTAATCAGTTTGCGCGTATGCTTGATGCGAACAAACTTAAAGGCGCAAAGAACTTCGCTAATTGGGACTTGGATTTTGATCGACGACTGAGAGGTAAGGAATTTCGAATCCCAACTTTGATTTCTCCAAGTCAGAGAAAATAAAATGCACTTATTATTTCACAAATATATTTGTCAAATTCATTTTCCTGAGCTACAAAGTGAACTCTTTGAATCTTTGCTACGGTCAGGCTCCGGCTAAGCATTTACGTTCGACAATAGTTGAAATTTACACATAATCTAAGAGAGTGAGGTGATGACAATAAAAATAATTGACATTTTAAAGTCATAAAAAGAGGCTTGATCATAGAGTATTAAAACAAGAAAAAGCGCTAGAAATATGGGTTCAATTGGGAGAATGTGCTTTGTCAAGCTAACTGACCCACTTAGTTCGAATATTTTGATTATGTGATTTCCATTTCAAATTTAATTATGGAATTTTATTAAGAGTGGTTGTGATTGGCTATTGATATATTGTTAAAGTGTATGCCCTAAAATCAGTTATGGATGTAATGGTTTAAGGCATAATGTTTATAATATAGTTTATTATTTATTAATAAAAGGCATTTGTTAACTACACATTATAACATCCATATTTTATGTGTATGTCCTGAGACATTATGTCAAATGAATATTATTAATCCAAAAGACGTTTGCGATTATGAGAGTCAATAATATTTATATATGTCTCAAATTAAGTTCTTGGTAAAATGTGATTGTTATACAGGACGATAATATATCACTTGACCAATATTGTTGTGTGTCGCCTAGATTGACATATGATGTTAATGGAATGGATGATGAGTCTCATATCATAAGGACACAGACAATAGATGTTTCATTAGTAGAATGAAATATAGAACACAACCACAGAAATGTAAGATCAAATGGTAATATTATCTAAGGTCATTGATCTTCGTAATAATACATTAGTGTCATCATATCCTTTGACCTGAGATCATATGATGACTTGTGCGATAATACTCTTGGTTCACTAGTATATCCTCACTCGACTATCCATGTCCTTTGAATAAATATTAGATGGCCTTGAGCGAATTGACGTACGAAGTCACATATGTTTCAAGATGGGATCCGATAACTTTGATAATTAAAGTTATAGATGTTTCAAGGAAACTCAAAGTTGTGGATATAAGTCTTTGGCCAAAGTAGTCGATATCTTAGAGATATCAAATCCACAAGATAAAGTTTAAAGATATTTTGAGTATAAGGATTTGACCTTACCATGATCTCAGACTCGATAAGAAACATAAATATCGGAAGGAATGAGATGACATGCTCGAAGTGTATTCTAACAGGTTCATATGTTTTCCCACTTCATTCATCGACTAGGGGCCATGGCTTGCTGCTAGGCGATTACCCATGGTCTGTGGAATATCATAGAGATGAAATATTAAAGAGTTAATATTATTACACTACTACTCGATAATGAACCTAGAACGGTCACACAATATAGTTCTCGTCTATGTTACAAATTCGAGGATGTTTATTAAAAGTAAAATAAATGATTATTTTGGCATTTCCTAATTGGACTATGATATTCGGGATATTTTGGAAATATTAATTTGATTAATAAAATCGAAATATAAAATAAGATTTAATTGTTTAATTAAATATTTGATATTTATATTAAATAAATTAAATGTAATTTTAATTAATTATTAATTAAAATTAAGTAAGTTAAATTAAATAATTAATAGTTAATTAATTAATATGCCAAAATAATATTTAATTTATTGGGCTTTAATTTAGTGGGTTAGCACCCAAATTAATTAGAGCCCTATTTAAGATTAAATAGGGAAGTCTTTATTTAATTAGGATTCCTAATTTGGTTAAGTATCCTAATTTTATTTTGGAAAGAATCTTTAAGAGATCAAATTTGATTTGGAGAGATATTGAATTGACCTTATTGTATTGAGATACAATTAAAACAAATCCTATGCCTATATATATATATATGTGTGTGTGTGTCTTCTCCGTTGGAAAAACAATCAAGAGACAAAAGCAATGAACTGATTAATAAGATTATACATGCAACAAGCAAAGCACAAGCATTCTTGTGGCACCTCAGCATTCTGAAGTACTAAAAATTTATGCCAATATCTCTTGTTTGATTACTGCAAATAGCCTAATATCATGGCAGTCAAAGAGAAAGTGCACCATACAGAATGCCTTGTTATGATCGATTTTATATTTTCCTTGCTAAAGGTCTCAAATTTAGCGTCGAAAATATTTTGCGGTAAAATGTTATACGTTAGCGTCGAAAGTATAGTTTCGACGCTAATAATCTTTCTCATTCATGTATTAGTGTCGAATATTCTTTAGCGTCAATGAATCTTATTTTAGCGTCAAAAACCTTAATTATTTTTGAAGTACAAACAACCCAAAACAAAACAACATCGTGTTGAATTTAAATTTGACCAATTTGAGCACCAATTCACACACTAGATTCGGGCAAAAGTAATTTTTTTTTGCATACTCAAAACCCTCGTTTTATTGTGCTAGAAGGTGGCCAAGGTGCCTGCAGGATTTGCCCCATGCCTAGCCATGGAGCAGGATTATATACAGGAACCGGCCTCAGATTCCTTCTGGCTAGACTTCCTGTCAAGAGACAACCACAAGAACACACCACCAAGAACTGCAAGAATTAATCCGTCTATTAAAAAAAAAAAAAAATAGGTAAGGATGGCTCAACACATAAGATTTATTACACTATATCTGTGACCACCAGGTTATAATAGAATAACTTTACCGGTTACATCAAGACTCTTCCTCATATGAAAAATAGGTAAAAAATAAATGTAACAGATCAGTAATTTTATAAGGTATATATATCTCAAGGCCAGGAAAAGCCTGATGTAGAGTTTTAAATACCCCAATAACCAACTAATAATAAGGTATTGAAATAAAATAATATGTAAATATTGTTTGCACCTTGGATAGCTGGGAACTCAGGAATTTTTGGTTCTATAAATAGAGGGCATGATAGTACAAGAAAGGCTACAAGAACTGCAAAAACAGGAATAATGCTCTTCATTTTTTGTTAATATTTTTGATAAACTACTCATGTGGTCTTAAATCTTAATAACAAGCTTTCCACGACGTTGTTGACTTGAGTTTAAACATTTTGCATTCGGAATAATATAACATTAACACACACACACACCTACTTCCAGGATCTTTCTTGGCATTAATGATTCTCAATAATGAAAGAGGCATTCTAAAGAAAAAGAAATGAAAGTCCAAGTTGAATTTCACAGATCTATCTGCAATTTCAGATATATGTAACCCTAAAATCACACGGCTTAGACCCACCAAGAAGAAAACATGCATATACCACTTTTATGATAACAAATAGTAGAAATATTGCAAGTTGGATAATCAGAGATTTTGGAGTTAGTTTTCGAGCATGAATGTTAATTGTATTTATAATATTGATTATTTATAAGTGTTGTGTTTTAAATATTAACAAATTCTAGTTTTTATGTTCACTTGGAAAAGCTTTGAAGTCAACTTTGAAGGGGATTAAGTACATTATTATCAAGGATGGTCGTGGAGAAAGCCGACACAAAGCGGTTGGTTGGAACCTCGAATTAAGTGAAATTTTAAATTTTAATATATAATATGTTTTTTTTTTTTTTATCGGTAGGGATCTCATCTTAAGATTTCGTCTAGAGCCCCATAAAATTTCCGCCCATGATTATTATAATGAATATATGACATGTGTTAATGAATAAATTCTTTCTCTATTTTCATTGGTTGATTTCAAATATAATAAATGTATGTCAAAATATTAATGGACGGATATATCATATCATCCATACACCAATTCCACACAAATGTATGTTTCTCTCGAACTAGAGCAGATAAACAAAATATAATGTATGCAAAACAATGAAAAAAGAAGATAAAACTAAAAAGAAAAAAAAAAGCTTAAGGGTCTGTTTGGTTGGGGGTTTTGGAGGGGATGGGAGGGGAGGGGAGGGATTATTTAAATTTTGGTTGTTTGGGTCAATTTTTTGGAGGAGAGGGGAGGGGAGAGGAGGGGAGCAAAATCCCTCCTAAGCCAATTTTTGCTCCCCTCCAAAGTGGGGGGTTTTGGAGGGGAGAGAAAGTGAGCCATTAAATATTAAATGCATTTACTAAATTATCCCTACTTATACATTAAAATCCAAAATATTTTAATTACAAATCTCTCTTATATTTGCTTCACCATTCAATTCTTTTTATTCTCTTACCTTATATTTGTTTTAATTTTATTTTTAATAACAGCTTTTAATTTTAATTTTATTATTTGTTTAATTCAAAGATAATAAAAGCCTATATTGTTTTAATTTTATTTATAAAATACTATAAGGATAAAATAGTAAATTAGTTTTAAAATCTCTATTCTCTCTTCTTTAACCAAACATATATTTAATTAAAAACTCTCTCCTCCCCTCCCCTCCCCTCCTTTGAACCAAACATATATTTAATTAAAATCTCTCCCCTCCCCTCCCCTCCCCTTCCCTCCCCTCCATTAAAATCCCTCCCCTCCCCTCCCCTCCGTTGAACCAAACAGACCCTAAGTACGTTATTACAAAATAAAATTACAAAAACAAACCCGAAAAGGAGAAACACACATTAAAATCCGTCAAGACAAATTAAAATGCATCTTATATTAATTAGTTTAATCAAGATTCCATTCGAGGGGAAAAAAGAGTCTTTAACATAAACATATCCCACTTTGATGTTACAAAATGGTAGAATCACACACACATAAACATATATAGCTAGTAACAAAGCATTTATTTGTACTATATATGTTTAATTGAACCAAATTAAATGAGATTGCAAAATAGCATCAGCTTCAATTGATGGACTTTTAACCATTTTGATTATACGAAGGGGCTGGTGCCGGTGGTGTCCGCGGGTAAGGAACCCGCCTGAGGCTCCGACGGATTAATCCTTCCGCCATACTCTGACGGATTAAACTTCCTGTCATTCAGAACACAAAGATAATGAAAACATGGAAGCATATTCATGCACATTGATTACTAAAATTAAGGAAGCTGTACCTTTGATAGCTGCGAATTCGGGAATTCTTGCTTCTATTAACTGAGGCCATGAACTCATCATATATAAGATTAATATTATACAGGCAACAAGCAAAGCTGTAACATCCCGCCTAGGCCAGGATGCTACCGGCAGGAGACAGGAGAGCCCATCTCCATAAGCCTCTGAATCTGACGAAATTTCGGCATGATGTATGCAGAACGTCATGTAACCTGGCTTATAGCCAGCATCTATATACAATATACTCATCAACTCTCGGCCTCAGGCCGGTATCACAACATCAAGGCCTCAGGCCTGAACTCAATGCACGAAATGTAATTACTTGGCCTCCGGCCAGAACTCAAAAATAAAACTAAACTAATACATTTGCATTAGTAAATACAAATACAAAACAAGGAGTCGTGATGACCCAAAACTTTAACCAGGACTCAAGACTTTCTTGACTGCAATTGGGTCGATCCACTGTCTTCAAGTCTTCAC
>SKCR01028443.1:0-19036 GCA_019454045.1 Zanthoxylum bungeanum
TTCAGATAGTAGTTGGGTGAGTCCTATGCAGTGTGTACCAAAGAAAGGAGGAACTACTGTGGTTACCAATGAAAAGATGAGCTAATTCCAACAAGAACGGTGACTGGATGGAGAGTATGCATGGATTACCGAAGCTGAACAAAGCCACGAGAAGGACCATTTTTGCGCTACCATTCATTGACCAGATGTTAGACAGATTGGCGGGACATGAATTCTATTGCTTTCTTGACGGATATTCAGGATACAATCAGATTGCCATCACCCCAGAAGATCAGGAGAAAACCATTTACATGTCCTTATGGTACTTTTGCTTTCCGCAGGATGCCATTTGGATTATGTAATGCCCCCGCCACTTTTCAGCGTTGCATGATGGCCATATTCTCAGACATGTTGGAGCAGAGTATGGAGGTTTTCATGGATGACTTTTCTGTGTTTGGTGATTCTTTTGATCATTGTTTGCAAAATTGGAACAGGTGTTACAAAGGTGCGAAGATACAAACTTGGTGCTCTCAATTGGGAAAAATGTCATTTCATGGTACATGAGGCATTGTTCTTGGACCCCGGATCTCACAAAAGGGGATTGAGGTAGACAAAGCAAAGATAGAGACAATTGAAAAACTACCTCCACCAACATCTGTCAAAGGGATTCAGAGTTTTCTGATCATGCAGGTTTTTCAGGAGATTTATCAAAGATTTTTCAAGATTGCAAAACCTCTTTGCAATCTTCTGGAGAAAGATGTGCCTTTCAACTTCACCAAAGAATGCCAGGAAGCTTTTGAGATCTTAAAACAGAAGCTGATTTCTGCCCCCATCATTGTAGCACCAGACTGGCCCTTCCATTTAAAGTGATGTGAGATGAGTGATTTTACTGTAGGTGCAGTTTTGGGACAACGTAAAGCAAAGACTTTCACACCAATTTACTACTCCAGCAGAACTCTGAATGAAGCTCAACTCAACTACACAACCACTGAAAAGGAGTTGCTCGCAGTTGTGTACGCTTTTGAAAAATTCCGCTCCTATCTGTTGGGTCCCAAAGTGGTGGTCTACACAGATCATTCAGCAATCAAATAGCTGATCACAAAGAAAGATGCCAAACCCAGATTGATCCATTGGATACTTCTTCTGTAAGAATTCGACGTGGAGATCAGAGACAAGAAAGGAACAGAGAATCAGGTGGCAGATCATCTATCGAGGCTCGAGAATGGAGAAACAGCTGACAAAGATCTGTCAATCAAAGAAAATTTTCCAGATGAACAGCTGTTTGCCATGAAACAACAGGAAGTCCCTTGGTATGCTGACTATGTCAACTACATTGTGTCAGGAAAATGGCCGTTGGAATGGACAACTCAGCAACGGAAAAAGTTCTTCAAAGAAGTCAAGCACTATGTATGGGATGAACCGTACCTGTTCAAACGCTGTGCTGATCAATTATTGAGACGGTGTGTTCCACATGAGGAATCAACAGTGTTTTGCAGCATGTCATTCATCATCATATGGCGGACACTTCAGCAAATAAAACTGCAGCAAAAGTTCTTCAATCAGGTTTGTTCTGGCCCACTGTTTTTAAAGATGCTTATCTTTTTGCTTTTCAATGTGACAGGTGCCAGAGAACAGGGAATATTTCGAGGAGAAATGAAGGACCGTTGCAAAACATTCTAGAAGTGGAAATATTCGATGTGTGGGGTATTGATTTCATGGGACCCTTTGTTCCAACATTCGGAAACCTGTACATCCTAGTTGCTGTAGACTACGTCTCCAAATGGGTCGAAGCTATTGCACTGCCATCCAATGATTCAAAAGTGGTGATCAAATTCCTTAAAAAGAACATTTTCACTCGATTCGGAACACCTCGTGCAATCATCAGCGATGGTGGTTCACATTTCTGCAACAGATATTTCGATGCACTCCTATCCAAATACAGAGTTACTCACAAAGTTGCACTGCTTACCATCCACAGTCAAATGGACAGGTTGAGGTTTCAAACAGGGAATCAAAAGAATCCTAGTAAGAACCATTGGATCAACAAGGAGGGACTGGTCAACAAAACTAGATGATGCATTATGGGCCTACATGACAGCTTACAAGACACCCATTGGTATGTCTCCATATCGATTGGTGTTTGGGAAAGCGTGCCATTTGCCAGTTGAGCTTGAGCACAAGGCGTACTGGGCACTGAAGAAGTTGAATTTTGATTCACAAGCTGCAGGAGAAAAAAGACTTCACCAACTCAACGAATTGGAGGAATTTCGCCTACAGGCTTATGAGAATGCCAACAAGGAAAAGACCAAGAAATGGCATGACCGAAAAATAGTTCACAGACAGTTGGAACCAAGGCAGCATGTGTTGTTGTACAACTCGAGGTTGAAACTTTTTCCTGGAAAGTTGAAATCTAGGTGGTCATGACCATTTGTGATCACTCAGGTTTTACCTTATGGAGCTGTTGAGTTACTGGATCCCAATACCAACAACACATTCAAGGTTAATAGTCAGCATGTCAAACACTACTGGGGAGAATCATTTGAGGGACAAAAAGAAAGTGTCACACTTTCAGATCCAGCTTAACGTTCGAGAAGTCAAGTCTAGCTGACGACTCTAAACTTAGCGCTCGCAGGGAGGCAACCCATGCAATTTGTGTATATATTGTGATTTGGTGTGATTTAATTTGGTGTGTTTAGTTTTTGCAGATTAAGTCATTTCAAGATGGAAGAAGCTCTCGCAAGTCTTCACAAGCAATTTCCTTCTCTCCCTCAAAAATCTCTGATGAAAGTCTACAAAGATCGCTTGGAACGGATGAGGTTACTAACAATTCATGGTATTCCTAATGATATTCGTTGGGTAATTGAAGCACGGTCCGATTGGCAGGTGAGTCTTCTGACTCTTTTATTTCACATCTGCCTGGTTTTGGAAGAAGCACCTATGCAAAGAAACGTAGAGCTAAGCAAATGGGTGTTTGTTACAAATGTGCACGATGGAATTGCAATACTCGTTGTCGTTCTTTAGGAATGGTGTCTGATAATCGCGAAGACAAAATTAAATTCATTAGGGATGGCTTGAGTAAGGAGTCTGTAGATGAAATATCTTCAACTCTTGAGACGCATCCCAGTGGATATGTTCATATAGCCATTCGCAAATTACATACACAATTTCAAAAAGAAAGACAACAGTTAAGTCTTGGGAATCTGACTCAAAAAGACCCTGTTTGCCAATTTATAAGAAAATTGGATGGGAAACTTGTCCCTGACGCATAGACGTCAATCAAGCTGTTACTTTTCTTGAAATTATATCTCTTTGTCTTTTCTTAATAATTGTAATTTGTTTTGTTGTTTTCTTATATTTTTTCTCGACAGGATCCAGACCTTTTTGACTAATCACGATATTATTTCGCTACTAATCGTCCTCTGGAAGATACTTGTGCTATTTTTACTCACCCTTTTCAGGTACTATAAATTCAGCTCGTCATTGTACTTTTGAAGGCATCCAGAGTTGAGAAAGAAATACATAAAAAAATGGAAGCCACTTCAAGAAGACGAGTTGAAAACATCTGTGTGTTCTGCGGTAGTAGTGTTGGTACTAAGCCACAATACATAGAAGCAGCACAGGAATTGGGTCGAGTCTTAGCTGCGAGGAATATGCACTTAATATATGGCGGAGGAAATCTTGGACTTATGGGGATCGTTTCAAAGGCTGCACAGGAAGGAGGCAGTCACGTTTTGGGAATCATCCCAAAACCCTTGGCAGAGGCAAATCTTATTGAACCATCAAACGGAGAAGAACTGATTGTGCCAGGTATGTCTGAACGACTAGTGGAAATGATTAACCGTGGTCAACCCGCGTGGACCAAAGTAAACAGGTCCAGCGTCGCTATGCTGAAGCCCTTGGCGTCGCGACGCTGGACGCAAAAATTGTCTATAAATTGAGCTCGAGATTTCAGTTTTAGTTGCACCATTCTCTCTCATTTCTTTGATGTAAATAGGGAGTTTCTCTCTCTAATTTCTTTTAATTTAAGTTTTAATTAATTTTTAATTACATTCTGTAATAGTATTACTTTATGTAATAGTAATAGTAATTTATCTTGTTTTTACTATTTCAGTTTTACTATTCAACCATGATGAGGTAACTTCTCCTTGCTAAGGTGAAAGGTAATTCCTTTACTGTTACTATTTAGATTAATCTCCCTTAAATATAATATATTTACTATTTAAAATTTGACTAATAAGGATACCGCCATATTGGTCGGTTGGCTATTAAATTTAAATCGGTTTAAACCTGACTAATCCAGGATACCGCCTATATGGCTGGTTGATAATTAAATTTCTTCCCGCCTATATGGCAGGTTCGTGGACAAATCATACCGCCTTTATGGCTGGTCGGACTTAATTTGAATTAATCAGGTTACCGCCTATATGGCTGGTTGGTAATATTATCACAAGTTTATATGATATTTTATGGGAGATATCTAAAATAGTAAATAGTAAAAGTAATTCATTTTACCTTAGCATTTTATTTTATTGTTATTTACTTTTCAGTATTTACTTTACCGCATTTACTATTTCGCATTTTTACTTTATGGCTTTTACTTTTAAGTTTTTACTAGCCCTAGCCATGTGTCATAATTAAGTTAGTTATCTAGGGTTGTGATGAATTTCAATATCACTGGTTTATAAGGGTTAGATTATAGTGTGGGTAATATAAAGATTTATTTATTGAGTCTTAATCTTAATGCTTTTTATTAACTGACCATTAATAAAATTGATTAGGTAAACTTAAAATGAACTAGACATAGGGATTTTAAGTTTAAGACCTTAGACTCAATAGCCCACGATCTTCCTTGAGGATAGATAACCTTTAATAGATTTCCTTACAGGATAGACATATACCTGTCGGGCGGGGTAGCCATAATTGGAACTTAAACTTAATGAATCCAGATAATTTGGTTGACATAGACATATGGTTCAATTGGGTTAAACTGGGTATTTGTGTCTGACCATCGACAGAGGCATTCACATAATTTAGTGTTCCAGGTTAATAAATCAATATATACCCAACTATAGGATAACCACTTCATCTTTAAATAATATTGAAAAGATTCACAACCCTAGATAGTTTTTAATCTTGAATTTTCTTAAAATTTACTTTCGAACAATTTTATTTACTTGTCTTTAAATTTAGAATCGTCGCCATTTCAAATCAATCAAACAACCTGTTAGATACTAGTAATCATTTGACCTCATAAAATTAATAGCTTAGGTATTAAGTCCTCGTGGAATCGATATTTTTTTATACTACTTGAATGATACGTACGCTTGCGTTATACGTGTGTGTTTACGCCGGTCAACAGGAAGGTATTGTGCCTAAAGGTACTATATAAGTCTTCAAAGAAGACATACATGGATGACAACATACAAACGTACAAAGCTAGGCTTGTAGCGAAAATGTATCGTTATCAACATTATTTCGATTACGATGAAACCTTCAACGGAAACCTTTTGGAGGATGTTTACAACATCCTGACGGTTTTGTCGCACCAAAACAAGCAAACAAGGTTTGCAAGTTATTTCAATCCATTCATGGATTGAAGGAAGCATTGCGTTCTTGGAACCAGAGTTTTGATGTAATCATAATTGTATATGATTTAATTCAAAACGAAAATGATTCTTGTGTATATAAGAAAGATAGTGCGAGCGCACTGATAATGATTGTCCTATGTAATGATGATATATCATTTCTTGGAAATGACATTCCCATAATACAATCGGTGAAAGCTTGGCTTTCAGGAAAATTCTCCATAGAATACTTGGGAGAGACAACCTTTATTCTAGGAATAAGGATCTACTGGGATAGATCTAAAAGTTGTTGGCACTCTCCGAGAACTCGTACATTGGAAAGATGTACGTGACCTGATGTCCCATATGCTTTGAGCATATGGAGTCACAATCAGGCCAATACAAGTGATAGTCACTGGATTGATGTTAAAAACATCCTTAAGTATCTTAGATGAACTAAGGATGCTTTCTTATGCTATGGAGTAGGAGAACTTGAAGTGACTGGGTTCACCGTTGCAAGTTTCCAAATCGACAAAAATGACTATAAGTCGTAGTAAGGGTACTATATAGTTTGAATAACGGAACAGTGAGCTGGAAATCTTCCAAGCAAGATACTGTTGCCGAATAAACAACAAAAGAGGAATATTGATGCAGCTGTGGCAGCAATAGAAGCACTTTGGATCTATATAATCCTAATTGGATTAGGAGTAGTTCTGTTTGCAACTAAGCTATGCTACAACACAGGCTAAAGAATTAATGGTCTCATAAACGATCCAAGTATATACTTCAACTATTCATCTGATTCGTTCGGATCATACATCGTGGTGATGTGATGATCGAATAAATCGCATCAGATGATAACCTTGCAAATCCGCTGACGAAATCAGTTTCTCAGCAGAAATTTGAGCGACCCGCACATAGTTCAGGTGTAGGACACTTGAGTGATTGACTATAGGCCAAGTGGGAGATTATTGGACAATTATGACCCATAGCATCACTATTTGTATAGAACATTGTGTTGTTGTACAAATTAACTATGTGACAAAGGAAATTGTTATTTTATCATTTGTAATTACATTACCAAGATACATAAAAGATAAAAGTCCATATGATTTGTTCCGGATTAATAAGATATGAGACAATATTAATCCACTAAGGTTTAATCATTAAAATATCCATAGTCGTAGTATTATCGAGATTGGACATCGATAATGCGAAATAGACTAGTATTGCACTTGTGTGTGTTATCGGCGCATAACTACATAGTTCTCATATATTTGGGTATTGGATACTCATGCAAGTGTAATATGAGGTTGTGTTTACCGATGGTACGGAAACAGCTTCGCTCTGGATAGACCCCTCAGAATTCCATTGGTAGTATGACTATGTGTTTATGGAAGTCCGAATCATGGTAGGTGTATTTGGTCTTAACTTGAGACTTGCATCGCTAATACTTGCGACAATTAATATACTTTGGTTTTGATCGTTCGGGACTTTAACAGGTTCTGTGTACGCCTCTTCTGGGTATATTGAGAATCGTAGTGTATTGGGTGTGATGTCAAGATGAAAGTATCACTTCAGTCATATGGAGATGATGATCACGCAGGATACGGAACTAGTACTCTTTAGTACTGCAGTCATCGGGATAATATGACTAGGTCATGTTTATCTGATTAAAGAGACTAGTTACCAGAGATCCGATATGTGCTTCCTACGGGGCAGACACAATTCCAGCCCCAGGCCTAGCATGTGACATTCGATACTGGATTGTAATACGCAATACTACGTATACTACGCCTGACAAAGATTAAATATTCCATTAAGAATATTTCTGGAGAATTGGGTAGGCATGGTGCTTTGCTAGAAGCCAACCATGTCTCGTAAATCGGTAAAAACGTAGTACGAGGTACATACGTATTCGGATAGTCCGACGACCGGATTTACTGCCAACATATCCAGGGATCTCATGGGTCACTTCCCGAAGATTCACCGATGACGTATGACTCGAACATAATTAATCTGGGATTAATTAGAAGAGAGAAATTTAATCTAGGATTAATTGCGGAGAGATTTTATCTGGGATAAAATATTATTTATAGAGAGAGAATGATTAATTCGGAATTAATCGATAAAATAATATATTCGATATATTAAACGAAATTAGATTTCGACGCGGAATTAAAATTAGATTTTAATTCGGGCTTAGAATTAATTCGCTAGCGACGTGAATAGTAATTTTGCTAGCCATAATTATTTAATTAAATTTGATTTTATTATGTCGCAATGGAAAATTCGTTAATTCGGAATTAGCGAACCCGAGCTCGGGATGTGTTGCGGGCCCACATGTCACCTCACAAGTCACATCACAGAGGATATGTCCTCAATCCAAGAATAATGGCAACTATGTTAATTCAGACTTTAAATAAAAATGGGTATAGACAATAACATCTGCAAAACAACAAATTATAACAGTGAAGTTTACATCATTGGATATAGCAATTTGGCTGTAAGGCAAGAACATGATCATCTTTATACTGATGATCTTCCAATTGTCTTTGGGCTCTATGAGACATATGAATGTCACCGATGAGGATTTGGGATTTGAGACTATCAGGAAACTTGATTTTTTTATAGCCTTGGATAATACTCCTTGATGACTCTTCAGTAGTAGGGAAGAGTTGCCAGTCTCTTTCAATAATATTACTCTCTAAACTTTGGCGAACAGAGTCTGCAGAGAGAGCTCTAAGATCACAGGTATAATGTGTTAGAGTTTCTATGGCCCAAAGGTTCGATTAACAAGCATAAAATAAACATGCGAATACATCACGGAGTTGCGGAATACTCACATCGATCGGTTGAGCGACGCGACAACAAACAAAAATTCTTTTCTGCTCACTGTCATGGTCACGGCAGTTCACTGCAATGGTGTCCTCCATTTTCGGTTTTGGATCTTCTTCATCAAGCTCCAAGCTTCGTCAAATGATTCCAAGCTCATTGGTGGACTTCCCTATCACCTTCGCATGTCTCTCGACGATTTTGCCACAAAATCACCACACTTTTGCTTCCCTTGCTCATGGTTTTACCCAGAAAACCAGTGAAGAAAATGGCCTAAATGCAGAGAGAGAGAGATGAAGAAATTTGGCTCCGATTTCGTGAGCCAAGGAGAGAGAGAGATGAAAATGTGTAATTGATAATTGTTTTCTAAAAACAATTAAACATATACAACTTTTGATTTTCAAAAAATCAAGCCATAAATGCTTGCCAACTTCTCATATCAATTTCCATCAATCAATGAATAGTGACTGGCGTCAATCACTCAAAGTGAAAGACATCTATCATTTGATTGACGAATGATGTGACACTAGATGCGACTAGCGATTTGACGCTAGATTTGACTTATGTGCCGCACTCGAATTCGAAATGCGAATGCGCTCGCAAACAATCCCCGGCTCGAATTCGTTAATTCCAAATTAACGAATTTTCCGTTGCGACGTAATTAAATGATTTTGCCTAGCGAAATCACTATTCACTTCGCTAACGAATTAATTCTAAATTAACTCGTTCGCCCGAATTAAAATCTAATTTTAATTCCGCGTCGAAATCCAATTTCTTATAATATATCAAATATATTATTTTATCGATTAATTCCAATTAATCGTTATCTCTCTTTAATTGATATTTTATCCCAGATAAAATATCTCCGCAATTATTCCCAGATTAATTTTCTCTCTCATCTAATTAATCCGAGATTAATAAAAGTACGAGTCATACGTCATCGGTGAATCTTCGGGAAGCGACCCATGAGATCCCCGGATATGTTGGCAGTAAATTCGATCGTCGGGCTATTCGAACACGTAAGTACCTAGTACAACTTTTATACCGATTTACAAGACAAGGTTGGCTTCTAGAAAAGCGCCATGCCTACCCAATTCTCCAGAAATATCCTTACAGGAATATAAGGATCTATATCAGGCGTAGTATACGTAGTATTGCGTATATCGATCCAGCATCGGATGATCACGTGCTAGGCCTGGGGCTGGAATTGTGTCTGCCCCGTACGAAGCACATGTTGGATGTCTGGTAACTAGTCTCTATAATCGGATATACATGACCTAGTCATAATATACCGATAGCTGCAGCATTTAAGTGAACCAGTCCCGTATCCTACGTGACCATCATCTCTATATGGCTGGAGTGATACTTTCATCTTGACATCACACCCAACACACCCTACGATTCTCGATATACCCAGAAGAGGCGTACACAGAAACCGATTAAAGCCTTGGACGATCAAAACCAAAGTATATTAATTGTCGTAAGTATTAGCGGTGCAAGTCTCAGGTTTAGACCAAATACACCTACCCTGATTTCGGACTTCCATAGACACATAGTCATACTACCAATGGAATTCCGAGGGGGTCTATCCAGAGCGAAGCTGTTTCCCATACCATCGGTAAAACACAACCTCCTATTACACTTGCATGAGTATCCTATACCCAAATATATGAGAACTATGCAGTTATGCCCTCACAACGCGCACAAGTGGAATACTAGTCTTTTACGCATTTATCGATGTCCAATCTCGATAATACTCTGACTAGGGATATTTAATGATTTATCATTCGTGGACTGATACTGTCTCATATCATTCTCAATCCAGGAACTAATAATATGGACCTTCTATCATTTATACATCTTGGTGATCTAATCACAAATGATAAGAGAGAAATCTCCTTTGTCACATAGTTAATTTGTACAACAACACCATGATCTGTAAAAATAGTGACGCTATGGGTCATAATTGTCCAACAATCTCTCATTTGGCCTATAGCCAGTCACTCGAGTGTCTAACACCCGAACTATGTACGGTTGGCTCAATCTGCTGAGGAAAGGCTTTCCTCAACGGATTTGCATGATTATCATCTGATGAGATTTATTCGATCATCACATCGCCACGATGTATGATCCGAACGAATCAGATGAATATCGAAGTATGTATCTGGATCGTTGATGAGACCGTTAATTCTTTAGCATGCACTGAAGCCTAGCTCAGCTGCTAAAAGAACTATATCTAATCTGATTAGATTATTATCGATCCAAATGGCTTCTATTGCTGCCTCAGCTTCAGCAATAACCCGCATTTGTTGTTTATTCGGTAACAGTATCTTGCTTGGAAGATTTCCAGCTCACTGTTCCATTATTTAAATTGTATAGTACCGTCTGTGACTTATAGTCGTTTTATCGGTTAGGAAACTTGCTACAGTGATCCCAGTCACTTCAAGTTCTCCATCTCCATAGTATAAGACAACATCCTTAGTTCTCTAAGATACTAAAGGATGTTCTTAACATCAATCCAGTGACTATCACTTGGATTGGCCTGTTTGTGAATCAATATGCTCAAAGCGTATGAGACACCAGGTCACGTACATTTTTCAATGTACGAATTCTTGGAGAGTTCTCTTGATAGCCAAGCTTTCACCGATTATCTTATGGGAATATCATTTCAATGAAATGACATATATTATCATTATTGTATAGGACAGCCACTGTCAGTGCACTCCCACTAACCTCCTTATATACACAAGAATCATTTTCGTTTTGAATTAAATCATAAACTTTTATGATTACATCAAAACGATAATTCCAAGAACCCAATGCTTGCTTCAATCTAAACATGGATCGAATAACCTGCAAACCTTGTTTGCTAGTTTTGGTACGACAAAACCGTCAGGATGTTGTAAACATCCTCCAAAAGATTTCCTTTTAAGGAAAGCGATTTTCCCGTTCAGCTGACATATTTCATAAATGAAACATGCAGCATTAGCAAGCATTATCCAAATGGATTTACAATGGCAACATGTAAAAGGTTTCGTCGTAATAAATACAATGTTGATAACGATACCTTTTTGCTACAAGCCTAGCTTAGTACGTTGGTATGTTGCCGTCCATGTATGTCTTCCTTGAAGACTTATAGTACCAATAGGCACAATGCCTTGCGGTACATCAACTAGTGTCTAAACATAGTTGGTATACATGGAATCCATTTTGGACTCATGACACTTTGTCATAATAGGGAGTCGATATCTTGTATCACTTCCTCATACGTAGTTAGTTGGTATACCTCAAAAGATTGACATCTTTACAAGGTGAGATCAGAAACCCATACCCCATGTTGTTTTCTGACTCTCTTCGACTTACGCGGTTCTTGTGTATTCGAAGATTACTGGTATAGTTTCATCATTGATGAACTATTTATGTTCCATTAAGGAATAGGTGCCAGGAATAGTATTACTACGATTTTCATCGAGTTTTACTATCCTCCCACTTACCACTGCATATCGATATTCCTCTTAGGAATACCGCATGGCGAGCAACAATTAAAATTATTCTCTTGTGAGTTGTATAAGTACTATACTTATGGTTTCCCTTGGATAACCTACAATTGGCACTTATCCGACTTGGATTCTAGTTTGGTATCATCCAAACATATGCCTAGCACTCCCAAATTTACAGGAATGTGAAACCTAGTTTCTTTCCTGTTCATATCTAATATGAAATCTGTCAAACAGATTTTTATGGAATCTTATTCTAAATAAGTTCTTGCACTGTTAAAGTGTATCCGTTGAAGGAAATGGTAGCTCAGAGCGACTCATGATTAGCCTTATCATGTCTAACATAATTCGGTTTATCTCAGTTCGGACAAACCGTCAAAATGACGTGTTCGGGAGGAGTGCTCATTGAAAGATTATTATACTCTTTCAAGTGTTTTAGAAACTTATTGCTTAAGTATTTTCCATTACGGTCTAACCACGATGGTTTAACACTTTAGCCGATCTGTTTGTCTACTTCGTGTCGAAAACTTTAAAAGTTTCCGATTTGTGTTTCGAAAGAGACACATAACCATAACGGGATGCCACATCCGTAAAGGTCACGAAATATTCATATCCACCTCTAGGCTAGCTAGACATGGGCCCACTTTCTTCACTATGAACTAGGGCTAACAGATCGGTGGCATTTGCACTTTTACCAAGTAAATAGTGTTTTGGGCACTTTGCCCAATAAACTAGATTCGTAGACTTTATTTGAATGGAATCAAATTTGTCCTAGTATTCACTCTTCAAAAGTGTGGATATACGAGTCTTGTTTGATTGTGTCCCAGACAACAATGCCACAATTAAGTTTCATCTGATCAAATCAGTTTGAGCTATTGTTTGTCATGTTTTACATTTGAGATTTATTTATATTCAAAATATAAATGCTGTTATTTCACATCAATGTGTTTATCTCAATATCATCTTTATAAAATAAAACACTTTAGTGTTCTAGAATATAAAGGTAAATTCGCAACGGATTAAATACTGATATAGAGATAATGTATCTAGTCAAACTATTTACATTATAACAGTTTCCAAATTTAGGTACACACCCAGAGGGTAGTTCCTAAAATCAGGTTTACGATTAAAACAGCGACTTTCGTCCCGTTTCCGATTCGCAGATAAATCTCAATTGAAGTCAGTATCCTGCTCAAAGAGATTCTGAACATCAATACATATTTATGTATCACACTAAGTATTTAAAATCCAATTTTAATACTAGTAGCGAATATATTTATGACAAACATATTTAAAGCCGGAGCCTTGCACCGTCTTTAATTCCATCATGTCTGCTTTGTTCAAACGGGAGTCACGCTTCCGCGATCCCGTTTGCCACAATTTAAGCAGACATTTTGGGATATGTCATTTATCTTCCCAGAAGGTTATAATGATTTTGCCTTTGCCCTTTTCCACATTCCAGAAGCCTTTGGCCTAGCCTCGGGTTTCTAGATTATCGAAGTAAGGTGCGACTAGCGCTACTTGTCTTATTGCAAACTTTGACTTTATCTCCTTGAGAATAGTCATTAACTCTCCAAGAGTTATTATTGCAATTTTAGTACTTCTAAAAATCTAAGTATAGATTTATGAAGATCCTTCAATTTAATTATCATACTTTAAGGATCTAACCCTTAGTTCTGACAAAGAAATTAAGGAGTCTACTGCGACAAGCTTAATGGATTAAGCACTAAAGTTATCATCACATAAATCTTCCAAAGATTATGATATACTATTTGCTTAACTCCGGGCTTAGGCCTAATATATTATTTTATCAAATAAAGTAACTTATTAGTTTTCAGGACTATCCTGAAATTTATTCCCAGATTGAAAATTAAACCATTTAAATACATTTTCGCTAGGATTATATTTTAAATGTCAATCTTTCAATTTTATCTTGATTCTAATAGTCCAACTATTTAATCAACGATTCAGGTACTATTCAATAATGATTATTATAGTCCAACTATATATTCAATTATAATTTAATAGATTGAATACAGTCCAACTGTTAATTTACAACAACGATTTAAATATTAGTCCAACTAACATTTAATATATATGACGAATGATATTTGATTTGAGCGCGTATGGCAAGTAATTAAACGAATATTGCAAATTCAATTCTTGCCTCCCACTATTTTTCGGCGAGCCTCTAACCCTCTGTCGAGTACTCGGGAAATCGTGTTCCTACCGGGCTAGGATCCCGTTAAATATCACACAATATTGACTTTGGCCAACAAATTGTATGATAATTAACTAGGTAGATCTCTAAGATCAATTGGATCCAATCCAATTCCTAGATCTAGTAGGGGGACATCCAAGTCCGAAAACATATCTTATATATGCCAATATATCCAATATATTACCTAACCTTTTTCCGCTGAATCAACTAAGCCTTGGCTTTGGCACAACAAACTTAGTGATCCCAGTTAAGCGTGACCCATTGACCATGGAAAGCTTCGTAATTAATGTCGATGGCAAGAAGTGGTCTTGACTTTGGCCAACAATCCACAACTTAGACAAGACACCAATATGAAACAAAGCCTTCGTGATTCAAACACATCCTCGACAGTTAAAGGTCTTGACTTTGGCCAACAAACCAATGCCAGTCTTAGATCTTGAGTAAGAATCACTCAATGGAAGGAAAAACGCTTAATATTTTATGAGGGTTTTTTGCGTGCAAATTGGCAACCATTTATTATCTTTGTGAAGGTCTCATCATCATACACCCTTAAACATGCATTCTAAATACATAATAAAGCGCGTATAATAAAATAATAATGATATGCGGAGGAATACTTTACACATTGATCCTAGATCAAATCTCTCACTTTCTCTCTCCCGCTAGCACATGTATTACTTCTACCCGTTACACTACACTTCTAAAGAAACCTCATTTACATTGAGGGGAATATGTGAGAAGAGAAATACAAAGAGTAAGGAGGTAATAAGGCTGGACTCGCAGGTCCAATTAATAAATTCTAAATTTATTACAACAATTTCTAAAATTCCCCACCCATCTAATATCCATCCGATATACATTATTCATGCATTGCAACCATGTATTCACACAAGCATGTTATCAATCAATCTAATCAAATTAATTAATCTGATAATTAGTGACCATCCAATGTTCAAACAACGATTTGATTTTGCTCGAGTCAAACTCGTTTTGCGAATAAGTACTTAAAGTACGAATTCTCGAATTAAATTAAACTACAAAATTAAATCCAATTCAATTTGTATTTAATACTAATTCGCTATTTAATTCCAAATTAAATATTACACTTTATTAATAAACCTTTACGACTTAAATTCCAAATTTAATCATTACGGGTCTCAAAGCCCGATTAACATCCAACATCTATTTAATTAAAGTCCAATGGGCTTTCAATTAATTTCTTTAGGCGTGGACTTTTGGTCAACTCGGGTCAAACCCAATAACCAAAGTCCAATCAAGGAGTAACCTCATAAGCCTAGAAATCAATTTAGGCCCATTAGGCCCAATTAAACTTTAAAGGTCCATTAGTTGCATTTGGGCTTTATGGAGGCGGTTTTGGGCCCAATTGGATCCAACCAATTTAGCCTAAACATAACTTAGTACAACCAAGCCCAATAAGCCCATTTACAACATTTCAAGCCCAATTTATAAAATTAGCCCAATACAATTAAATTACAAAATCCAATTTCACAATTTAATTACCTAAAGTGTATAACACAATCAATCACCCAAATCAATATTTCTAAAACATCAATTAGCCTAATTAATCATGCTCAATTACATCAATTAGTGTCCAACACATTTTGATCAAAAATCAAACCCAAACATGCTAGTCAAGTCTCGGCAAACTGAGGATTTTTATATCCAATTTTAAATCCAGTCCAATTGAATCCAATTAAACATTAAATCATCATTTCCAATTGATTACAACTCATCCAATGATTAAAATCAAAAAATCACCAAGACATTAGGGCTTCTCTAACTCTCGGCTTTAGTAGGGATTTTCAAATAAATTTCGAATTCAATCCAATCAAATCCTAAATCAATATTCCCAATTGTTTTTGAAGTCATCCAATGAATCAAAAACAAAATACCAAGACATTATGGTTCATCAACCATTCGGCCAAGCCATGAAAAATTGGGGAAAACTGTTCCAAAAACAATTTCTTCAAATTGATCTAATCAATACTCAATAAAACATGTTTTAAGCATACTCAAACATTCAATTTAATTAAAACATGCTCAAACACATTTTACCCAAATTTTAAGCCCTAATCAAATTTCATGCTTTTCAATCGCTCTGATACCATTGTTGGAGTTTCTACGGCACCGAGGATCGATTAACAAGCATAAAATAAACATACGAATACATCACGGAGTTACGGAATACTCACATCGATCGGTTGAGCGACGCGGCAACGAACAAAAATTCTTTTCTGCTCACTGTCATGGTCACAGCAGTTCACTGCAATGGTGTCCTCCATTTTCGGTTTTGGATCATCTTCGTCAAGCTCCAAGCTTCGTCAAATGATTCCAAGCTCATGGGTGGACTTCCCTATCACCTTCGCATGTCTCTCGGAGTGCTAGCTCTTGACGATTTTGCCACAAAATAACCACACTTTTGCTTCCCTTGCTCACGGTTTTGCCCATAAAACTAGTGAAGAAAATGGCCTAAATGTCGAGAGAGAGAGATGAAGAAATTTGGCTCCAATTTCGTGAGCCAATAAGAGAGAGAGATGAAAATGTGTAATTGATAATTGTTTTCTAAAAACAATTAAACATATACAACTTTTGATTTTCAAAAAATCAAGCCATAAATGCTTGCCAACTACTCATATCAATTTCCATCAATCAATGAATAGTGACTGGCGTCAATCACTCAAAGTGAAAGACATCTATCATTTGATTGACGAATGATGTGACACTAGATGCGACTAGCGATTTGACGCTAGATTTGACTTGTGTGCCGCACTCGAATTCGAAATGCGAATGCTCTCGCAAACAATCCCGGGCTCGAATTCGTTAATTCCAAATTAACGAATTTTCCGTTGCGACGTAATTAAATGATTTTGCCTAGCGAAATCACTATTCACTTCGCTAACGAATTAATTCTAAATTAACTCGTTCGCCCGAATTAAAATCTAATTTTAATTCCGCGTCGAAATCCAATTTCTTATAATATATCAAATATATTATTTTATCGATTAATTCCAAATTAATCGTTATCTCTCTTTAATTGATATTTTATCCCAGATAAAATATCTCCGCAATTAATCCCAGATTAATTTTCTCTATCATCTAATTAATCCCAAATTAATAAAAGTGCGAGTCATACATCATCGGTGAATCTTCCGGAAGCGACCCACGAGATCCCCGGATATTTTGGCAGTAAATTCGGTCGTCGGACTATCCGAAAACGTAAGTACCTAGTACTACGTCTATACCGATTTACAAGACAAGGTTGGCTTCTAGCAAAGCGCCATGCTTACCCAATTCTCCAGAAATATCCTTACAAGAATATAAGGATCTATATCAGGCGTAGTATATGTAGTATTGCGTATATCGATCCAGCATCGGATGATTACATGTTAGGCCTGGGGCTGAAATTGTGTCTGCCCCGTACGAAGCACATGTTGGATGTCTGGTAACTAGTCTCTATAATCGGATATACATGACCTAGTCATAATATCCCGATAGCTGCAACATTTAAGAGAACCAGTCCCGTATCCTACGTGACCATCATCTCCATATGACTGGAGTGATACTTCCGTCTTGACATCACACTCAACACTCTACGATTCTCGATATACCCAGAAGAGGCGTACAAAGAAACCGATTAAAGCCTTGGACGACCAAAACCAAAGTATATTGATTGTCGCAAGTATTAGCGTGCAAGTCTCAGGTTAAGACCAAATACACCTACCCTGATTTCGGACTTCCATAGACACATAGTCATACTACCAATGGAATTCCGAGGGGGTCTATCCAGAGCGAAGCTGTTTCCCATACCATCGGTAAAACACAACCTCCTATTACACTTGCATGAGTATCCTATACCCAAATATATGAGAACTATGTCGTTATGCCCTCACAACGCGCACAAGTGGAATACTAGTCTTTTACGCATTTATCGATGTCCAATCTCGATAATACTCTGACTAGGGATATTTAATGATTTCTCCTTCGTGGACTGATACTTTCTCATATCATTCTCAATCCAGGAACTAATCATATGGACCTCCTATCATTTATACATCTTGGTGATCTAATCACAAATGATAAGAGAGCAATCTCCTTTGTCACATAGTTAATTTGTACAACAACACCATGATCTGTACAAATAGTGACACTATGGGTCATAATTGTCCAACATAACGGAAGGTAATCTCTTCTGGAAAATCCTCATATCCATAATAGGCTCTAAGTTTTGGTCTCGATGGCCAATTGATAAGTCTCTAATCTGTGAGCTGGTGTGATGGTATGATTCTAATCAGATGGATGGGGTGGAAAACATATGAATAGTCATTCATCCATTCTCGGGTAATGGTTTCAATCCAGAGAGTAATACTTATGTGGCGCTTATACCATCGATGCAAAATATTACTAACGAATAGGGAAAGTTCATAAAGGCTGGCTTCTAAGATACCATGACTATTATGATGAATTGGACATGGCCCAAGAATAAATCCATTCAAGAACCCAAGTTCAAACAAAGTGCCCGGACTCCATTGACAATGATCAAAGAATTCGTGACTGTTTATAAAAACTGTGGAATGATATCTGTGATATCCACAGTGGACAACTGCAGAATTTTTTTTGTATTGTATCAATCCATCTGTTTTTCCATTCCAGATGGTTCAAAGGATATAGCACCACCGCAATTTCTCTAGGCAACAAGGCATATGGAGTTGTATATAAGCAATTGTAAATATCTCTCCAAAGATCTTGAACATATTTGGAATCTATGACTGCTCGATCTATGACTGGCCATTTAAAAAGTTTTTGATATACTACTTTAGCTCTGGCATCCTTTGGGCAAGCGCTAGGATTAACAGAGGAAGATGCCATGGAAAAAATTTCTTGATTCATTCACTAAGAATTCAAGCGCCTCTTAATAGAGA
>SKCR01028444.1:0-19080 GCA_019454045.1 Zanthoxylum bungeanum
TTGACATATTAATTTTGGAGATTGGAAACTTGAAAGGGCGTTTTAACGAATTGAATGCAGTTTTGGAAATTCCAATTTTGCGCATCTGTTGTATTTTGGGTATAACTTTTCACTCCTATATCGGATTGAGCTGATTCAAGTGCCAGATTAAAGAAGAGTCAAGATCTACTACTTTGAAAGACAAAATAATTTCGAATTCGGAAGATTTCATGACCTAAATGATGAACCATCCAGCAGTGTGTTGTGTGTAATTATTAAAGTCATTTTCAATCATTTCAAAGCAAAAAATAATTAATAAATAAATTATAAAAATTATCAAATCACCACCAAACATGATAAGCAATTAGTGGAGCAATAAATAATGGATTTAGTGGAGTAATTAGTGGAGAAATTTAATAATGGATTTGGTGGAGAATTTGATGGATGATTTGATGGAGGTAAAATTTTGCCTATAATACCAAACCATTTCATTTGTAAATTTTCATACTTTCTTCTTTGAAATTCCTAACGAATAAATAAGAAGATTGTATCTTGTTTGTTTATTTACAGCTTCCAGTAATTAATTTCCGCTTTCACACGTTCCACTTTCTTTTCTACTTTTCAGTTTTTACTTTCCCAATTTACTTTTACGCACAAACCTTTTCTTTCTTTACTTTGCAATTTTTATTTTTCAAGCAATGAGAAGGTAACTCCCCCTTGCGGGGTAAAAGGTAAAGCTTTTTATTATTGCTATCTAGATTAATCTCCCTTAAATATAAAATATAAACTATTTAAAACCTGACTTAATGAGGATACCGCTATTTGGACGGTTGGAATTAATTATAAATTGGTTTTAACCTGACTAAGTATGGATACCGCCGCCTGGTTGGTCGGTTGGTAATTAATTATTAATTTGACTTAATCAGGATACCGCCTATATGGCTGGTTGGTAATTATCACGCAAAGTTAATATATTATATTAAGGGAGATATCTAAAATAGTAGTAATAAAAGTTGATCCTCTAACCCCAGCATTTTCTTTTACTGTACTTTTACTTTATTAATTTCAGCAATTTACTTTTCACAGCAATTTACTTTCAGTAATTTACTTTTATTTTTATTTTTTTACTTTTTACTTTTTACTTTCTTTATTTACTTTTCAACAATTTACTTTTCAGTATTTAATTTTTAGTATTTTACTTTCTGTCTTTTATTTTTTTAATATTTGTAAATATGTGTCGTAACTAAGCCAGTTATCTGGGGTTGTGATGAAATCCAATATCACCGGTTTATAAGGGGTTAAATTATAGTTTGGGTAATATTTTATATATATATTTTTTTGAGTCTTAATCTTAATGCTTTTTATTAACTGGCCATTAATAAAATTGAACTGGTAAACTTAAAATGAACTAGACATATGGATTTTAAGTTTAAGACCTTAGACTCAATAGCCCACGATGTTCATTGAGGATAGATAACCCTTTAATAGATTTCCTTACAGGATAGGAATATACCTATCGGGCGGGGGTAGCCATAATTGGAACTTAATCTTAATGAATCAAGGTAAATTGGTTGGCATAGACATATGGTTCAATTGGGTTATACTGGATATTTGTAGTTGACCATCGGAAGAGGCTTTTACATAATTTAGTGTTCTAGGTTAATAAATCAATATTTTACCCAACTATAAGATAACCACTTCATCTTTAAAATGATATTGCAAAGAAATCACAACCCTAGATAGTTTTAATATTGAATTTTCTTAAACTTACTTTCGAACAATTAAATTTACTTGTTTTTAAATTTAGAATCATCACATTTTCAAATCAATCAAACAACCTGTTAGATACTAGTAATCATTTGACCTCATAAAATTAATAGATTAGATATTAAGTCCTTGTGGGATCGATACTTTTTAATCTACTTGAACGATACGTGCGCTTGCGTTATACGCGTGTGTGTAAGCACCGATCAAGTTTTTGGCACCGTTGCCGGGGGGACTTATTATCTTTTACTATTGTTTAGGGGTTAGATACCTTTACTTATATCTAATTTCTTTTTACTTATTGTCGTTGTTTTCTTGTGTTTCTGGTTTTCAGAAACTACATGAGACGAACCAGAAGCTTTGAACTCCGACGCTTGACCCGGAAATTGAAAAAACCATCAGACAGTTGAGAAGGGAAAGGCGAGAAGGCCAAGAAGCTTTAGTCAACATGGAACCTGAACATTTGGAGGTTGCACCACCAATTCCCATTCGAGACAGAACCATTCCGGTGGTTGACAGACTCATTTCCTGTATTGTACTTCCTCTATTACCAGCAAATGCAGTGACATCAAAACATGCATCCAGATGATTCAGCAATCAATGCAATTTGGAGGAAATGCAACTGAAGATCCCAATGCCCACATTAGCAACTTCCTGGAAGTTTGCGGCACTTTCAATTACAAACCGAGAAGCTGAAGAAGCAATGAGACTGCGTGTTTTCCCATACTCCTGAAGGACAGAGCTAAAGCTTGGCTACATTCACTACCAGCAGGTTCCATCACAACTTGGAACACTTTAGCCACCAAATTTCTTGCATAGTACTTTCCACCAGCCAGAACTGGAAAACTGAGGAATGGAATCACATCCTTTGTGCAACAAGACTCAGAAACTCTTTACGAAGCTTGGGAAAGGTACAAGATTTGCTCCGGAAATGTCCTCACCATAAGATTCCAAAAATGGCTTCAAGTCCAAACATTCTATAATGGACTTTCTGGAATAATGAGAACCACAATTGATGATGCTGCTGGAGGATTTTATGGCAAAAGGATAAGATCAAGCCTGGGACCTAATCGAAGAAATGGCCAACAATAATTCCTTGTGGCCAACAGAAAGGAGTATGATTCAAAGAATTGCAGGAATTTATAAAAGTGGAGCCAATACAACAGTCAACACCAAGCTGGATCAGATATGCAAATTCATGGAGACTCTTACCACCACTGGATCCACAAGTTCACCATATGGAGGAGCACCAGAACCAAACCAACTTGAAGAGACGGTAAATTTCCATATTCCAACACCTACAACCCAGGGTGGAGGAATCATCCTAATTTTTCATGGAGCAACAATTCAGGGCAAAAGAACAATCCACCACCAGGATTCCAACAGCAGAACTATCCACCACCTGGATTCCAGCAACAGAACAAAGGCCAATAACAGATAAATGAACCAGAAATAATAGAAGTGTTGAATCAGTTAAAAAAGTACGATGCTATGTTTCAGAGCCAATCAGCTTCCATCAAAGCACTGGAGAATCAAATCGGACAACTGGCCAATGCTCAGAGTTACAGACCGCCAGGTAATCTTCCCAGCAACACAGAACCAAATCCAAGGAACCGAGGGAATGAGCAATGTCAAGCTATTACCTTAAAAAGCGGTACTGAGATCAATAAAGATGTTTGAATCAAAGCAACAATTGAGGAAGTTCCAAAAAATGCAGTTCCATAGATGGAGGAAAAAGAAGCAAAGGAAAAAGAAGCAAAGAAAAAGAACAGATCATTCCACCTCCACATTTTCCTCAACGTCTTCAGAAAAACAAACTGGACAAGCAGTTTGCTCGATTCCTAGAGGTGTTCAAAAAGCTTCATATCAACATTCCATTTGCAAAAGCCTTGGAAGAAATGCCCAGCTATGTAAAATTCATGAAAGACATTCTTTCACGAAAACGAAGATTGGGAGACTACGAAACAATAGCATTAACGGAAGAATGCAGCGCCATCATTCATAGGAAACTTCCCCCGAAGTTGAAAGATCCTGGCAGTTTCATTATCTCATGCACCATTGGAAAACATTACATCGGTAAGGCTTTATGTGATTTAGGAGCCAGTGTTAACTTGATGCCTTTCTCTATTTATAGGAAACTGTAGATTTGAGAAGCAATGCCTACCTCAGTTTCATTGCAACTTGCTGACCGAACACTCGCATTTCCAAGAGGTGTTGTTGAAGATGTGCTGGTCAAAGTCGACAAACAAATTCTCCCACCAGATTTCATCATCCTTGACATGGAAGAAGACACAGAAATACCTATCATTCTTGGGAGGCCATTCTTAGCTACAGGTAAAACTGTGATTGATGTGCAAAAAGGAGATCTGACCATGAAAGTGCAGGACCAAGAAGTGACCTTTAATGTTTTCAAAGCCATGAAATTCCTGAGCGATGAAAATGAAGAAGAATGTTTCAGAGTTGATGTTGTTGATAGTATCGTTCAAATACTGAGCCAAATCCCAAAGATACACTTGAAGCTTGCATCACCAACATGAGTGACAGCGAGCTAGATGCTGAAATCCTGGAATGTATCAACTACCTTGACAAACCATTCTGATTCAAAGCAACACCACCAGTTGAAAGCTTGGAACTGCCAAAGAAAGATCGAATCAAGCCTTCGATTGAAGAACCACCACAGTTGGAGTTGAAGTTACTTCCGAGCCATCTCAGGTATGCATTTCTTGGAAACTCTTCTGAATTACCTGCTATTATTTCTTATTCACTAAAATTGGAGTAGGAAGAAAAGCTACTGAGAGTATTACGAGAGCACAAAAGAAAGCCATGGCTGGACTATAGTAGACATTCGAGGCATTAGTCCATCATTTTGCATGCACAAGATCCTGATGAACGATGAGTACAAACCACGTGGAACATCAACGGAGACTCAATCAATCATGAAGGAAGTCGTGAAGAAAGAAATCATCAAATGGTTGGATGCTGGCATCATTTACCCCATCTTAGACAATAGTGGGTAAGTCATATGCAGTGTGTGCCGAAGAAAGGAGGAATTACTGTGGTTACCAATGAAAAGAACGAGCTGATTCCAACAAGAACGGTGACTGGATGGAGAGTATGCATGGACTACAGAAAGCTGAATAAAGCCACGAGAAATGACCATTTTCCGCTACCATTCATTGACCAGATGTTAGACAGATTGGCGGGACATGAATTCTATTGCTTTCTTGATGGATATTCAGGGTACAATCAGATTTCCATCACCCCAGAAGATCAGGAGAAAACCACATTTAAATGTCCCTATGGTATTTTGCTTTCCGCAGGATGCCATTTGGATTATGTAATGCCCCCCGCCACTTTCAGCGTTGCATGATGGCCATATTCTCAGACATACTGAGCAGCGAGTATGAAGGTATTCATGGATGAATTTTTCTGTGGTTGGAGATTCTTTTGACCATTGCTTGCAAAATCTGGAACATGTGTTACAAATGTGCGAAGATACAAACCTGGTACTCAACTGGGAGAAATGTCATTTCATGGTACAAGAAGGCATTGTTCTTGGACACCAGATCTCACAAAAGGGAATCGAGGTAGACAAAGCAAAGATTGAAACAATTGAAAAAACTACCTACACCAACATCTGTCAGGGGATTCGAAGTTTTCTTGGACATGCAGGTTTTTACAGTAGATTTATCAAAGACTTTTCCAAAATTGCAAAACCTCTTTGCACTCTTCTGGAAAAGTATGTGCCTTTCAACTATACCAAAGAATGCCAGGAAGTTTTCGAGATCTTAAAACAAAAATCGGTTTCTGCCCCCATCATTGTAGCACCAGACTGGACCATTCCATTTGAAGTGATGTGCGATGCTAGATTTTTTGCTGTAGGTGCAGTTTTGGGACAACGTAAAGTAAAGATTTTCCACATCATTTACTACTCCAGCATAACTCTGAATGAAACTCAACTCAACTACACAACCACCGAAAATAAGTTTGCTCGCAGTTGTGTATGCTTTTGACAAATTCCGCTCCTATCTGCTGGGTCCCAAAGTGGTGGTCTACACAGATCATTCAGCAATCAAATACTTGATCATGAAGAAAGATTCCAAACCCAGATTGATCCATTGGATACTTCTTCTACAAGAATTTGACGTGGAGATTCGAGACAGGAAATGGACAGAGAATCAGTGGCAGATCATCTATCGAGGCTTGAGAATGGAGAAACAGCTAGCAAAGAACTGTCAATCAAAGAAACTTTTCCAGATGAACACCTGTTTGCCATGAAACAACAGGAAGTCCCTTGGTATGCTGACTATGTCAACTACATTGTGTCAGGAAAATGGCGGTTGGAATGGACAATTCAGTAACGGAAGAAGTTCTTCAAAGAAGTCAAGCACTATGTCTGGGATGAGTCGTACATGTTCAAACTGTGTGCTGATCAATTATTGAGACGATGTGTTCCACATGAGGAGGTCAACAGTGTTTTGTAGCACTGTCATTCATCACCATATGGCAGACACTTCAGCGGAAACAAAACTGCAGCCAAAGTCCTACAATCAGGTTTGTTCTGGCCCACTCTTTTGAAAGATGCTTATCTTTTTGCTTTTCAATGTGACAGGTGCCAGAGAACGGGAAATATTTCCAAGAGAAACGAAGGACCGTTGCAAAACATTCTAGAAGTGGAAATATTCGATGTGTGGGGTATAGATTTCATAGGACCCTTTGTTCCATCATTCGGAAACCTGTACATCCTGGTTGCTGTAGACTACGTCTCCAAATGGGTTGAAGCAATTGCATTGCCATCCAATGATTCAAAAGTGGTGATCAAATTCCTGAAAAAGAACATTTTCACTCGGTTCGGAACACCTCGTGCAATCATCAGCGATGGTGGGTCACATTTCTGCAACAGATACTTCGATGCACTCTTATCCAAATTCCCCTAAATGCATCACCTCCTTATTCTTTGTATTCTCTTCTCACTATTCCCCTAAATGTAAATGAGGTTTCTTTAGAAGTGTAGTGTAACGGGTAGAAGTAATACATATGCTAGCGGGAGAGAGAAATGGAGAGATTTGATCTAGGATCAATGTGTAAAATATCCATCCGCATATCATTATTATTTTATTATACGCGCTTTATTATGTGTTTAGAATGCATGTTTAAGGGTGTATGATGATGATACCTTAACAAAGATAATAAATTGGTTGCCAATTTGTACTCGAAAAAACCCTCGCAAAATATTAAGCGTCTTTCTTTCCATTGAGTGATTCTCACTCAAGATCCGAGACTGACATTGGCTTGTTGGCCAAATTCAAGGCCTTTGTCCGTCGAGGATGTGTTTGAATCACGAAGGCTTTGTTCCATATCAGTGTCTTGTCCAAGTTGTGGTTTGTTGGCCAAAGTCAAGACCACTTCTTGTCCATCGACATTGATTACGAAGCTTTCCATGGTCAATGGGTCGCGCTTAACTGAGATCACTAAGTTTGTTGTGCCAAAGCCAAGGCTTAGTTGATTCAGAGGAAAAAGGTTAGGCAATACATTGGATGTATTGGCATATATAAGATATATGTTTCAGACTTGGATGACCCCCTACCGGATCTAGGAATTGGATTGGATCCAATCGATCTTAGAGATCTACCTAGTTAATTATCATACAATTTGTTGGCCAAAGTCAAGATTGTGTGATATTTAACGGGATCGTTGTTGGAAAAAATAACCAAGCCCCAAGATCAACAAGAGCAAACAAAATATATATAAATGAATGAACAATATTGAAGTATGGCGGAATCATACTCACAAAAATCGAAATGCGGATGCGTTGATGAAATGAAAACTTCTCATTTGTGCAGTGATGAATTCGGCCAAGGTGGAAAGTGCAGCTCCAAGCTTTGTTTGATCCTCCCAAGCTCAAGGATTAGTTTCCCATAACACCTTTGTATGATCCCTTGAAGGTGCTAGCCTTTGTTGTGATTTTGAATGCACAACTTCTTCAAATCTTGCCACAAAAATTGAAGAAATGGAGAGCCCAAAACTGCATGTAGTTTCGGCAATGTGAGAGAGAGAGTTGAATGATTTTTGTTACAAAAAATCAATTTATATTTATGCCATAATATTTATTAAATTAATAATAAACTTATGACACAAATCATGCAATGGCTTAGAGTGTCAAACACTCAAACTCCATGCAAAACCATTGAGTGTATTGTACACTATCACCATGCAATGTATTAACAATTAAATAATGCATAAAATGACATGTGTCATGTGGGCCCCACACGTTTCCAAATGAAAGTGGGCCCACGCACACTCACGCGTTCGGGTCGATATTTCCGAAATACCGAACTTACGTCGCGACGTTAATTAAATCGAATTTAAATAAATAATTGCGCCTAGCAAAATATTATTTACGTCGCTAACGAATTAATTCTAAATTAACTCGTTTGCCCGAATTAAAATCTAATTTTAATTTCGCGTCGAAATCGAATTTCGATTATTATATCGAATATAATAATTTTACGATTAATTCCAAATTAATCGTTCTCTCTCTTTGTATAGTACTTTATCCAAGATAAAGTCTCTCCGTAATTAATCCAAGATTAATTGAGTTTGAATCATACGTCATTGGTGAATCTTCGGGAAGCGACCCAAGAGATCTCCGGATATGTTGGCAGTAAATACGGTCGTCGGATTATCCGAACACGTACGTACCTCGTACTACGTTTTTACCGATTCACAAGACAAGGTTGGCTTCTAGCAAAGCGCCATGCCTACCCAATTCTCCAGAAATATTCTTATAGGAATATAAGATCTATATCAAGCGTAGTATACCGTAGTATTACGTATATCGAACCAGTATCGGATGATCACATGTTAGGCCTGGGGCTGGAAATGTGTCTGCCCCGTACGAAACATATATCGGACATCAAGCAACTAGTCTCTTTAAATCGGACAATCCTGACCTGGTCATATTGTCCCGACGATTGCAACCTTTTATAGAGTACTAGTTCTGTGTCCTGCGTGATCATCACCTCCATATGTCTGAAGTGATACTTCCATCTCGACATCACATCCAGTACACTACGATTCTCGATAAACCCAGAAGAGGTGTACACAGAACCGGTTAAGGTCCCCAACCACCAAAACCAAAGTTTACCGATTGTCGCAAGTACTAGCGATGTAAGTCTCAGGTTAAGACCATATACACCTACCCTGATGCGGCCTCCCATAGACACGCAGACATACTACCAATGGGATTCCGCGGGGTCTATCCAGAGCGAAGCTGTTTTCCGTACCATCGGTAAAACACAACCTCCTATCGCACTTGCATAAGTATCCAATACTTAAATATATGAGAACTATGCCGTTGTGCCCTCACAACGTGCACAAGCGCAATACTAGTCTATTCCGCATTATCGATGTCCGATCTCGATAATACTCCGACTAGGGATATTTAATGATTAAACCTTTATGGATTGATACTGTCTCATATCATCTCAATCCGGTATTAATCATATGGACTTTCGCCATTTATATATCAAAGTAAATAATATTACAAAACGGCAAAAGGCAATTTCATTATCACATAGTTAATTTTGTACAATAATACAATATCATTTACAAACAGTGACGCTATGGGACATAATGTCTAACAATCGTAGCCCACTAGGAAACACGGTTTCCAGAGTACTCGATAGAGGGTTAGAGGTTCGCCGAAAAATAGTGGGAGGCAAGAATTGAATTTGCAATACTCATTTAATTACTTGCCATATGCGCTCAATCACAAATATCATTCGTCAAATAAATTAAATGTTAGTTGGACTAATATTTAAATTGTTGTTTTTAACAAACAGTTGGACTGTATTCAAATAATTCATTTATAGTTGGTTATATAATTGGATTATAGTAATCAATAGATTTGATTTAATTAATTATAGTTGATTATATAGTTGGACTATAGTAATCATTATAATAAATAGTACCGAAATCGTTGATTAAATAGTTGGACTATTAAAATCAAGATATAATTGAAAGATTGACATTTAAAACATAATCCTAGGGAAAATGTATTTAAATGGTTTAATTTCTTAATCAGAACTGAGGATTAGATCCTTAAAGTATGATACTGAAATTGAAGGATCTTCATAAATCTATGCTTAGATTTTAGAAGTACTAGAATTGCAATAATAACTCTTGGAGAGTTAATGACTATTCTTAATGAGACAAAGTCAAATTTTGCAATTAGGCAAGTTGCGCAAGGCGCACCTTACTTCGATATTTTAGAAACCCGAGGCTTGGCCAAAGGCTACTTGAATATGAAAAAGGCAAAGGCAAAATCATTATAATCTTCTGGGAAGATAAAGGACATATTCTAAAATGTCTGCCTAAATATGACAAACAGGATCGCGGAAGCGTGACTTCCGTTTGAACAAAACAGACATGAAGGAATTGAAGACGAGCAAGGCTCTGACTTCAAATATGTTTGTCAAGATTATGTTCACTACTAGTATTGAAATTGGATTTTAAATACTTAGTGTGGTACATAAATATATTGATGTTCAGAATCTGTTTTGAACAGAATACTGACTTCAATAGAGATTTATCTGCGAATTAAAAACGGGATGAAAGTCGCTGTTTTAACCGTAGATACCTAACTTTAGGAACTACCCTCAGATGCGCACCTAAATTTGGAAACTGTTATAATGTAACTGGTTTGACTAGAAACATTATCTCTATATCAGTGTTTAACCCGCTGCGAGTGAACCTTTATATTCTAGAACACTAATGTGTTTTATTATATAAAGATGATATTGAGATATACACATTAGATGTAAATAACAGAATTTATATTTTGAATATAAATAATATCTCAATCATATAACATGACAAACAATAGCTCAAACTGATTTGATCAGATGAAACTTAATTATGGCATTGTTGTCTGGGACACAATCAAACAAGACTCGTATATCCACATTTTTGAAGAGTGGGTACTCGACTAATTTGATTCTATTCAAATAAAGTGTACGAATCTAGTTTATTGGGCAAAGTGCCTAAAACACTATTTACTTGGTAAAAGTGTAAATGCCACCGATCTGTTAGCCCTAGTTCATAGTGAACCAAGAGGGCCCATGTCTAGCTAGGCTAGAAGTGGATATGAATATTTCGTGACCTTTACGGATGTGGCATCGCATTATGGTTATGTGTTTCTTTTGAAACACAAATCAGAAACTTTTAAAGTTTCGACGCGAAATATACAAACAGATCAGCTATAGTATTAAACCGTCACGGTAAGACAGTAATAGAAAATACTTAAGCAATAAGTTTCTAATTTGCTTGAAAGAGTAAAGTATTCTTTCAATGAGGACTCCTCCCGGAACACGTCAGTTTGACGGTGTGTCCGAATTGAGATAAATCGAATTATGTTAGACATGATAAGGCTAATCATGAGTCACTCTGAGCTACCATTTCCTTCAACGGATAAGCTTTAAACAGTGCAAGAACTTATTTAGAATAAGGTTCCATAACAGTCTGTTTGACAGATATCATATTAGATATGAAAGGGAAAGAAACTGAATTTCTCATTCCCGATAATTTGGGAATGGTAGGCATGTGTTTGGATGATACCAAACTAGAACCCAAATTGGATAAGTGCCAAATGTAGGCTATCTTAGGGATACCATAAGTATTGTACTTATACAACTCACAAGAGAACAATTGGATTATTGCTCGCCATGCGATTTTCCTGAGAGGAATACCGATATGCAGTGGTAAGTGGGAGGATAGTAAAACTCGATGAAAATCAGAGTGATACTGTTCCAGGCGCCGAATCCTAATGGAACACATATAGTTCATCAAGGATGAAACTATAACATTAATCTTCGAATACACAAGAACCACGTATGTCGGAGAGAGTCAGAAGATAACCTGGGGTATGGGTTTTTGATCTCACCTCATAAAGATGTCTATCTTATTGAGGTATACCAACTGACTACGTATGAGGAAGTGATACAAGGTATCGACTCCCTATTATGAAAAAGTGTCATGAATCAGAAATGGATTCCATGTATATCAACAAGTTTGGATACTAGTTGTTGTAACGCAAGACATTGTGCCTATTGGTACTATATAAGTCTTCAAGGAAGACATACATGGATGGCAACATACCAACGTATAAAGCTAGGCTTTTAGCGGAAATGTATCATTATCAACATTGTGTTGATTACGATTCAACCTTTTACCTGTTGCCACGGTAAATCCATTTGGATAATGCAAGCATTAGGTTCTTGGAATTGTTGTTTTGATGTGATCATAATGGTTTATGATTTAATTCAAAACAAAATGATTCTTATGTATATAAGAGGGTGAGTGGGAGAGCACTGCCAATCGCTGTCCTATAAAATAATGATAATATGTCATTTCTTGGAAATGATATTCCCATAATAACTATCGGCGAAAGTTTGGCTTTCGAATACTCTCCGGGAAATCGTACATTGAAAAATGTACGCGACCTGGTGTCTCATACGCTTTGAGCATATGGATTCACAAACAGGCCAATCCAAGTGATAGTCACTGGATTGATGTTAAGAACATCCGTTAGTATCTTAGAGAACTAAGGATGCTGTATTAGTCTATGGAGAATGAGAACTTGAAGTGACTGAGATCACTACTGCAAGTTTCCTAAACCGGTAAAGACGACTATAATTCGCAAACGGTACTATACAATTTGAATAACGGAACAGTGAGCTGGAAATCTTCCAAGCAAGATACTGTTACCGAATAAACAACAAATGCAGGTTATTGCTGTAGCTGAGGCAACAATAGAAGCCTTCTGGGTCGATACAAAATCTAATTAGATTAGATATAATTCTGTTAGCAGCTGAGTTAGGCTTCAGCACAAGCTAAAGAATTAATGGTCTCATCAACGATCCAGATACATACTTCGATATTCATCTGATTCGTTCGGATCATACATCGTGGCGATGTGATGATCGAATAAATCGCGTCATACGATAATCATGCAAATTCGTTGATGAAAGCCTTTTCTCAGCAGTTTGAGCCAACCGTACATTGTTCGGGTGTAAGACACTCGAGTGACTGGCTATAGGCCAAGTGGGAGATTGTTGGACAATTTTGACCCATAGCGTCACTATTTGTACAGATCATGGTGTTGTTGTACAAATTAACTATGTGACAAATGAGATTGTACTCTTATCATTTGTGATTAGATCACCTAGATATATAAATGATAGGAGGTCCTTGTGATTTTTTCCTGGACAGAGAATGATATGAGACAGTATCAGTCCACGAAAGATAAATCATTAAATATCCCTAGTCAGAGCATTGTCGAGATTGGACATCGATAAATGCGTAAAAGACTAGTATTACACTTGTGCGCGTTGTGAGGGCACAACGACATAGTTCTCATAAATTTGGTTATAGGATACTCATGCAAGTGTAATAGGAGGTTGTGTTTCACCGATGGTACGAGAAACAGCTTCGCTCTGGATAGACCCCCTCGGAATTCCATTGGTAGTATGACTATGTGTCTATGGAAGTCCGAAATCAGGGTAGGTGTATTTGGTCTTAACTTGAGACTTGCACCGCTAATACTTGCGACAATCAATATACTTTGGTTGCGGTCGTCCAGGGCTTTAACCGGTTCTGTGTACGCCAATGCTGGGTATATTGAGAATCATAGTGTGTTGGGTGTGATGTCAAGACGGAAGTGTCACTCCAGTCTTATTGAGATGATGGTCACGTAGGATACGGGACTGGTTCTCTTAAATGCTGCAGCTATCGGGATAAAATGACAAGGTCAGGTTTATCTGATTATAGAGACTAGTTACCAGACATCTGACATGTGCTTCGTACGGGGCAGACACAATTCCAGCCACAGGCCTAGCATGTGATCATCCGATACAGGACAGAAATACGCAATAATACGTATACTACGCATGATATAGATCCTTTATTCCTGTAAGGATATTTCCGGAGAATTGGGTAGGCATGGCGCTTTGCTAGAGGCCAACCTTGTCTTGTAAATCGGTATAAACGTAATATTTGGTACTTACGTGTTCAGATAGTCCGACGACCGAATTTACTGCCAACATATCCAGGGATCTCATGGGTCGCTTCCCAAAGATTCACCGATGATGTATGACTCGCACCCTAAATTAATCTGGGATTAATTAGATGAGAAAGAAAATTAATCTGGGATTAATTACGGAGATATTTTATCTGGGATAAAATATCATTAAAAGAGAGAAATTAATATATTTGATGTATTAAACGAAATTAGATTTCGACTCGGAATTAAAATTAGATTTTAATTCGGGGGAACGAATTAATTTAGAATTAATTCATCAGCGAAGTGAATAGTGACTTCCTAGGCATAATCGTTTAATTACGACGCAACGAAAAATTCGTTAAATTGGAATTATCGAACCCGAGCCCAAAATTATTTGCGAGCGCATTCGCATTTCGAATTCGAGTGCGGCACGCAAGTCAAATCAAGCGTCAAATCGCTAGTCGCATCTAGCGTCACATCAAGCGTCAAATCATGTCACTTTGAGTGATGTGACTTGACAACTTGTGATTGATGTGATTGAGTGATGTGTGTGGTTGTTGGCTTTAATGGTTTGACTTTTGAAAAGCCAAAATCATGCCAAATGAATTTGAAATTCAAATGTGTGTATAAGATACACAAATTTGTAACAACCAATAACAACTCTCTCTCTTTCACTCATCTCTTTCTCTCCACACGCCCAAGGGGCTAAAATGCTCACTGGTTTCCGCATAATGCCGAGACAGTGAAAGGAAACAAGAGTGGGATTTTGTGGCAAAATCACAAGTGCTAGCACACTTACGAGACATGTGAAGGTGATAGGGAAGTCCATCCATGAGCCGGGAATCGTTTGACGAAGTTTGGAGCTCAAAACTTGGAGTCAAAACCGAAAACCAGTGAGCTTGGAGCAGTCACTGCCGTGACCAGTTAAAGGGAAGAAAATCAGTTTTTGTTGCTTGCCGCGTCGCCCAACCGATTGATGTGAGTATTCCGCAACTTCGTTGATTTGTATTCGCACATATTTCATGCTTATTATTGATCTTGGGTCCTTAATAGAAACCAACATACACTTCTAAAGAAACCTCATTTACATTGAGGGGAATAGGTGAGAAGTGAATACAAAGAATATGGAGGTGATAAGGCTGGACACGCAGGTCCAATTTAATAAATCAAATTTATTACAACAATTTCTAAAATTACCCCACCCATCTAATATCCATCCGATATACATTATTCATGCATCGCAACCATGTATTCACACAAGCGTGTTATCAATCAATCTAATCCAATTAATTAATTTGATACTTAGTGATCATCCAATGTTCAAACAACGATTTGATTTTGCTCGAGTCAAACTCGTTTTGCGAATAAGTACTCAAAGTACGAATTCTTGAATTAAATTAAACTACATCATTAAATCCAATTTAATATGCATTCAATTCTAATTCACTATTTAATTTCAAATTAAATACTACATTTTATTAATGAACTTTTACGACTTAAATAATAAATTTAATCGTTACGGGTCTCAAAGCCCGATTAACGTCCAACGTCAATTTAATTAAAGTCCAATGGGCTTTTAATTACTTTCTTGAGGCGTGGACTTTTGGTCAACTCGGGTCAAACTGAATAACCAAAATCCAATCCGGGAGTTACCCCATAAGCCTAGAAATCAATCTTGGCCCATTAGGCCCAATTAAACTTTAAAAGTCCATTTGTCGCATTTGGGCTTTATGGAATCGGTTTTGGGCCTAATTGGATCCAACTAATTTTTCCTTAACCCAACTTAGCACAACCAAGCCCAATAAGCCCAATTACAACATTTCAAGCCCAAATTCCAAAATTAGCCCAATTCAATTAAATTGCCAAATTCCAAATTCCCAATTTAATTACTTAAATTGCATTACACAATTAATTATCCAATTAACATTCCTAAAACATCAATTAGCCTAATTAATCATGTTTATCAATATTAAATCATGTCCAACATAATTTAATTAAAATCAAACCCAATTTTACATGCTCAAAGTGTCGGCATTTGTGGGGAAATTATATCCTATTTGGTTTCAATCCAATTAATTCCACAATCGACATTAAATCATATTCCCGAATGATTTCCAACACATCCAATGATCAAAATAAAAAAATCGCAAGACATATTTAGGGCATAGTATTCGGCCAAGCCTCAACAATTTGGGGAAAATGATCCAATCCAATTTTCTTGAAATTGATCCAATCAATCTTCAATTCAACATTAATTAAGCATACAAAATCATACAATTTCATTTAAACATGCTCAAAATCAATTTACCCAAATTTTAACCCTAAACCAATTTCATGCTTTTCCTTGCTATGATACCATTGTTGGAGATTCTAAGCATCCCAAGATCAATAAACAAGCATGAAACACAAGTGAATACATTCGAGGAAGTCGCGGAATACTCACATCGATCGGTTGAGCAACGCGGTAGGCAACAAAACTTCACTTTCTACCCTTGGACTGCTCACGTCAGTGAGCATTGTCACATCTCACTGTTTCGGCCATTGGAGGTCTTCGTCATGTTAGTGATTCTAGGTCTCCAAGATCGAATTAAAAAGCATGAACATGTGTGAATACAACGACAGAAGTTGTAGAATACTTACATCGAGCGGTTGAGAGACGAAGGAAGCGAACAAAAAATTCTATTTTGCTCACTGGTTTGTGCGTGACCTGCTGTGACAGTCCACTGATTTTAGCCTTTGTTTGGGTCCTTCGTCAGCTCCAAGATTTATCGAACGGTTCCCGGCTCATGGGTGGACTTCCCTATCACCTTCGCATTGATCCCGGAGTGTGCTAGCACTCTTGTTCTTGACATAAAAACACACTGCTTCCCCTTCACTGCTCACGTTTTTTCTGTTAAAAAAAAAGGGAAGAACAGCCCCATGGCGTGTAGATGAGAGGAAGAAGAGAGAAGAGTTTTGGCTCCAAAAATGAAAAGGAGAGAGATTGATTTTGGTTAGGGATTTTGTGTATCTAATACACAAATCTAATTTCCAAAATTAATTAATTGATTTTTGCTTTTTCCAAAAAAGTCAAGTAAATTAATTCCAACCACCAACATCAATCAATCAATCCATCAATCAATCAAATCAAGTGACAAGTTGTCACATCACTCAAAGTGACTAATGATTTGACGCTTGATACGACGCTAGATGCGACTAGTGATTTGACGCTTGATTTGACTTGCGTGCCGCACTGGAATTCGAAATGTGAATGCGCTCGCAAATAATCTCGGGCTCGGGTTCGCTAATTCCAAATTAACGAATTTTCCATTGCGTCGTAATTAAACGATTATGCCTAGTGAAATCACTTTCATGCCGTTAACGAATTAATTCTAAATTAACTCGTTCGCCCGAATTAAAATCTAATTTTAATTCCGCGTCGAAATCCAATTTCGTTTATTATATCTAATATATTAATTAATCGATTAATTCCAAATTAATCGTTATCTCTCTTTAAATGATATTTTATCCCAGATAAGATATCTCTGCAATTAATCTCATATTAATTTTCTCTCTCATCTTATTAATCCCATATTAATTAAAGTGCGAGTCATACATCATCGGTGAATCTTTGGGAAGCGACCCATGAGATCCCCAGATATGTTGGCAGTAAATTCGGTCGTCAGACTATCCGAACACGTAAGTACCTCGTACTCCGTTTATACCGAATTACAAGACAAGGTTGGCTTCTAGCAAAGCGCCATGCCTACCCAATTCTCCGGAAATATCCTTACAGGAATAAAAGATCTATATCAGGCATAGTATACATAGTATTGCATATTTCTATCCAGTATCAGATGATCACATGCAAGGCCTGGGGCTGGTACAATGTCTGCCCCAAACGAAGCATATATCGGATAACGAGCAACTAGTCTCTTTAAAATCGGATAATCATGACCAAGTCATATTATCCCGACGGTTGCAACCTTTTTAGAGAACCAGTTTTGTATCCCTGCGCGATCATCAACTCCATATGACTGGAGTGACACTTCCATCTCGACATCACACCCAACACACTACGATTCTCGATATACCCAGAATTGGCGTACACAGAAACTGATTAAAGCCCTGGACGACCTCAACTAAACTATATTGATTTTCGTATGCATTAGCGGTGCAAGTCTCAGGTTAAGACCAAATACACCTACCTTGATTTCGGACTTCCATAGACAAATAGTCATACTACCAATGAAATTCCGAGGGGGTCTTATCTAGAGCGAAGCTGTTTCCCGTACAATCGGTAAAACACAACCTCCTATTACACTTGCATGAGTATCCTATACCCAAATATACGAGAACTATGATGTTGTACCCTCACAACGCGCACAAGTGTATACTAGTCTTTTACATATTTATCGATGTCCAATCTCGAAATACTCTGACTAGGGATATTTAATGATTTATCCTTCGTGGATTGATATTGTCTCATATCATTCCCAATCCAGGAACAAATCACAGGGACCTCCTATCATTTATATATATAAGTGATCTAATCACAAATGATAAGAGTGCAATTTCCTTTGTCACATAGTTAATTTGTACAACAACACCGTGATCTGTACAAATAGTGACGCTATGTGTCATAATTGTCCAACAATCTCCCACTTGGCCTATAGCCAATCACTCGAGTGCTTGACACCCGAACTATGTACGGATGGCTCAAATTGCTGAGAAAAGGTTTTCGTAAGCGGATTTCATGATTATCGTCTGATGCGATTTATACGATCATCACATCGCACAATGTATGATCCGAACAAATCAGATGAATATCGAAGTATGTATCTGGATCGTTGATGAGACCATTATTCTTTAGCCTGTGCTCAAGCCTAGCTCAGCTGCTAACAGAATTATATCTAATCTAATTAGATTTATTATCGACCCTGAAGGCTTCTATTGCCGCCTCAGCTGCAACAATAACCCGCATTTGTTGTTTATTCGGTAACAGTATCTGCTTGGAAGATTTTCCAGCTCACTGTACCGTTATTCAAACTGTATAATACGTTGGCGACTTATGGTCATTTTCAGGAAGCCAAGCTTCACCGATTATTTTATGGGAATGTCATTTCCAAGAAATGACATATTCTCATTATTCTCAGGACCTTCACTGTCAGCACGCTCCCACTAACTTCCTTATATACACAAGAATCATTTCGTTTTGAATTAAATCATAAGCATTTGTTGGAAATCTAATACCATGTCCCAAGATCAAAACAAGCAAAATATATATATAAGAATGA